>JAUCBJ010006949.1:0-122710 GCA_032718475.1 Nemertoderma westbladi | reverse complement strand
AAAATGTGTTTCGGGTTCCAGTGGAGAGAGGATTAACTGATACTCAATGCTTGGAGTTACTGAGCAAGTGGATGGAGAAGGAACCAAGGAATGTCTCAATGACTGAAGCTAAAAATGTTATTGCCAAGTGCAATGGATCACCATTGGCTATTAGTTTGGTTGGAGCAATGAAGAGGGATACACCAGAACTAACATGGAAATATTTTGAAGATCGCCTAGTTAAATTAGATGCTTCTTTGTTGAGTTATAACAAATCAATTAATATTACTATAGCAATTAGTATAGACCACTTACCACAAGATCTTCAAGTTCTCTACTTCAAATTAGCTGTATTTAGTCAAGTTGAGTGTCTCGAATTCCATTCTGACATTGTAAGTAAGTTATGGGATTGTGATATCGAAGATACTATGGTGACCTTAAAAAAATTGTCAAATAAATCACTTCTTTCTTATAATTCGCATTCTAAGTTTTGGTCTTTACATCCACTGCTAATGGCATACATCGATGAAGAAGGAGATTCAACTGAGAGTCATAAACACTTGGTAAAGATATATAAAGAGAAATGCCATGGCGAATTTGGAAACTTGTGTGGGGATGGATATGTGCATGACTTCCTTGCCAGACATATGGCAAAAGCAAAACTCTGGGAAGAAAGACACCAATTATTAACCAACATTCTATGGATTAAAACCAAAATAGAGATAAGCGGCCCCTCAAGACTCATAGCTGATTACGACTTGGTTGACCATAAACATTCTGAGGAGCAATTACAAGAACAAACCGGTTACCGTTCTGTTATAAAACGATTCTGCGCAAATCTCACTGGCAAATTCAGTTGTGATATAATTCAAGTTGGATTGATGACTGAAAAAAGTTCAGATATTTATAAAAAGTCACGGGAAATTGCTGTCAAAGGTGAATTATTTTTAAATTGTCAGCATACAATAGTGAACAAAGTTATTTATTTTTTATGCATATATCTATCATAATAAATAATACTTAATCAATTAATGTTCCCTCAAGCTTTTACTTCAATTACATTTTTTCATTATTGGTAATCACAGAACAAGCAAGCACAATGCCGTGTGTCAATTAAATACACCCTATATTTTTGTAATACATTTGAATTCTATTTCAATTTCAGACACGAAACTTTACTTTGATCTATGCAACCCCCCCAACAAAATCGATGAGAAATCCGAAGAACAATTTTCAGTGAAGTTACTAGAGGATTACAAAACCCGACTAACTTATGGAATTCAGTACTCCTCTGATGGAAAAACGATTCTGATTTATGTTGATAACAAATTAATGATTTGTGATGCCGAAAGCGGGAAAAAGATTCTTACTGAAGATAAGTTAAGTATAAATTCATTTGTGTACGAAGCAAAATTATCTACTGATGGTAAACGGATCTGTTATCGGACATTTGATGGTTCAGTTCAGATTCGGGATGCTACTGATGGGGAATTAATATTTGAACACTTTGATTCTCATTCGATAATAAACCAGGATGATATAACCAATCAGACTATTACAAACACTATCAACTTCCATCCCAAAGATTCCAACATAATTTGTTTTTCTTCCCAAAACGGATCAATAACTTGTAAGTTTCCTGACTCACTTATAACTTTGGACTCCAACTTCTCTTCATGGGTGGGAGTTTCGTTCTCAGCGAGTGGAAAATACTTAGCCAGTTACACAAATAATCAACCAGATATTAAAGTTTGGGACTTTATGAATTTGAATTCAATTCATGAGCCACTAGGAGTCTATAAGTTTAGTAAAACTGGTACAGAATGTTTGGAATGGGTTTCAGACGAAACTATAATTGTAGTTTACAAAGATATTATTGACACAAACAAGAAATGGCTCAGTGTATTTTTTCAGTGTTTGAATGTATTCAATTATAAGAAGGTTTGGGAATGTTATATTTTCGGTGATTTCCACGACGTTGAGTTCCAGGGAATAAAATATATCAAGTCCAGTAATCTGGTACTGAGGAAAACGGGATTAGCGCAATACGGGGGATCAGATATGGATCTCCTGGATGCCAAAAACGGAAATACAATCCACCGAATGCGAAGCTATTCAACCGGACCAGTTAGGTTACCGTTAAACTGCGTCGATATCAGTCCATCTGCACAGAATCTGTGTAACTGGAATGTGGGTAAAAATAATGTATTAAAGGTTATACCCGTCAGTATCAAATCATCCAGCAGTGGCATATCAACTGGATACTTGGAGATTCGAGCGGTTTTAGATACGGAACCTGTGACCATAGCAGCGTGTACACAGTACTCCCTTCACATCATGGACATGGCGGGAAATATTAAACTAACTAAAGACGAAAAGAGTCCCATATGGGTGTTAATTGGATTAAAAAACAAACCTGTTTTCGCTTACGGGTGTAGAAACGGTATTATACAGGTTTATTACAAAAATAAACTCATTAGTTTACCAACAACCTCTGCTGACCTCGTAAAAATGTTGGTTTTTGCTGCTCCATCGAACTATTTAGTTAGCGCGGCGGCTGATAAACTCAGTGTGTGGAGTTATAAAGACTCTGTTGAATTATTATTCGAATTTTATCCCAATCGTGGGTCTATAATTAGGCAGTTAGTAGCATTGTATAGTAGCAACACTGTAGCAACCCTAGATGAGAGTGGCGAACTAGTTCTTACCAATATTTTAACTGGGAAACATTCGGTTATGGATTACAAATTCCCAGTTGTGTCCTGGTTGAAAGTTTTACCGGATTCTAAAAATATTCTTGTTTACTCGCGCTTCAGTACCAGTTGGATAGTAAAAGTAACTGACAATGGATTCCAGTTTAAGGAATTAGGGACTTTCAGTTTTTCAGCAATCGGATTCTCTCCTAACAATTGTTCCTATTTAGCCGTAGCTAAGGGTTCAGTTGTACTAGTTTATACTAAAGACGGAATTCCATTACAAATAAACAATAATACTTTGACTAAAGATGATTCAGATTTTAAAATAGAATCTAGTAATTGGGTTGAACAATTATCCAGTATTTCTGGTTATAATTATAAATGTTCTGCATTAATTAACAATATGGAAGGAGTCAGAGTTGTGAATTTTGTAAACAAAGATTCCGATACGATTATTATTAGAGGTGAATTAAATATTTCGTTGTATTCAGTTGGAGGTGAATTTTTACAAAAACTTCCTATCAGAGCTTATGTTTTCGGTTATACTATCAGCTGTTCCTTAAACTCATTGAAGTTTGTTGTTGTTGGTGAGAATCAAAATATTTATATATTCAAACCTCTTACTGAAATTTAACCTCGGTTGTTAATAATTCTATATGGTTATTTAATTTTAATTTTTTTTTATATGAAAAACTAGTAAACTTCGTATAGCTAGTATAGCTAGATTCAGTACCGGTAATTCTGTAATTGGTAAGACAGTAAGATGGTGGGATTGACATCAAAAGAACGCAGCACTGAAGCGAACAAACAGGTAAGACGGAATAAATGTAAACCTAATTCCGAATCATGGAAGGCACCCTGCTGTAAGTGTAACCCCGGGAAGTGCACTGGATGCATCTGCGCTAGGCTGGAGAAAGTGTGCCTAGATTGCCTCCCGTCTAAACTCGGAAATTGTGGTACTGTCAACCGGGCTAAATCACATACCAGCACCATTACCGGCTCCGGTACCAAACAGAAACACATCAAGAAACCATCATTCCGGGCTCGTTTAGTGGGCACCAACGAAAATTCGTGCTCAGAGAATCCACAGGTTTCATCACTGGGATCCGATTCATTCTTAACCAATGCCGACCCCGCGGAGAATCCACCGAGTTCATCTCCAGGATCGGTCCGCGTAACCAACGCCAACAAATCCACAGAGAATCCACGTTCATCTCCGGGATCGGTCCGCTTAACCAACGCCGACAAATCCACAGAGAATCCACGTTCATCTCTGGGATCGGTCCGCTTAACCAACGCCGACAAATCCACAGAGAATCCACGTTCATCTCTGGGATCGGTCCGCTTAACCAATGCCGACAAATCCACAGAGAATCCACGTTCATCTCTGGGATCGGTCCGCTTAACCAACGCCGACAAATCCACAGAGAATCCACGTTCATCTCTGGGATCGGTCCGCTTAACCAACGCCGACAAATCCACAGAGAATCCACATTCATCTCTGGGATCGGTCCGCTTAACCAACGCCGACAAATCCACAGAGAATCCACGTTCATCTCTGGGATCGGTCCGCTTAACCAACGCCGACAAATCCACAGAGAATCCACGTTCATCTCTGGGATCGGTCCGCTTAACCAACGCCGACAAATCCACAGAGAATCCACGTTCATCTCTGGGATCGGTCCGCTTAACCAACGCCGACAAATCCACAGAGAATCCACGTTCATCTCTGGGATCGGTCCGCTTAACCAACGCTGACAAATCCACAGAGAATCCACGTTCATCTCTGGGATCGGTCCGCTTAACCAACGCCGACAAATCCACAGAGAATCCACGTTCATCTCTGGGATCGGTCCGCTTAACCAACGCCGACAAATCCACAGAGAATCCACGTTCATCTCTGGGATCGGTCCGCTTAACCAACGCCGACAAATCCACAGAGAATCTACGTTCATCTCTGGGATCGGTCCGCTTAACCAACGCCGACAAATCCACAGAGAATCCACGTTCATCTCCGGGATCGGTCCGCTTAACCAACGCGGACAAATCCACAGAGAATCCACGTTCATCTCCGGGATTGGTCCGCTTAACCAACGCTGACAAATCCACAGAGAATCCACGTTCATCTCTGGGATCGGTCCGCTTAACCAACGCCGACAAATCCACAGAGAATCCACGTTCATCTCCGGGATCGGTCCGCTTAACCAACGTCGACAAATCCACAGAGAATCCACGTTCATCTCCGGGATCGGTCCGCTTAACCAACGCCGACAAATCCACAGAGAATCCACGTTCATCTCCGGGATCGGTCCGCTTAACCGACGCCGACAAATCGACAGAACACACACCCTCTCTGGACGATCTTAGTTTCATTGGAGATGAAGCAACCCGCCTGAATAACTCGTTTGCCATGTCTGGCATCGGGTCACTAATACTAGTCGAAGATCTTCACGATAATGGTGTTTGGGTACCCCGCCCGTTTTGTATACGCTCCCGGGTACTGGCGCCGTCGCCAACTATTTTCTCCACTCCCCCGGCAAAACCTGATGGCAAGTCAAACATGGATGGTAATTTTATGACTGATACAAATGGTAATATTGGTAATTTATCCACCAATAACAATATTTTTACCCCCACCAGTATTAATAATTCAAACGTGGATGGTAATTTTATAACTGATGCAAATGGTAATATTGGTAATTCATCCACCAATAACAATATTTTAACCCCCACCAGTATTGATATTTCAAACGTGGATGGTAATTTTATAACTGATGCAAATGGTAATATTGGTAATTTATCCACCAATAACAATATTTTTACCCCCACCAGTATTAATAATTCAAACGTGGATGGCAATTTTATAACTGATGCAAATGGTAATATTGGTAATCTATCCACCAATAACAATATTTTTACCCCCACCAGTATTAATAATTCAAACGTGGATGGTAATTTTATAACAGATGCAAATGGTAATATTGGTAATTTATCCACCAATAACAATATTTTTACCCCCACCAGTAATTTATCCACCAACAACAATATTTTTACCACCACCAGTATTAATAATTCAAACGTGGATGGTAATTTTATGACTGATGCAAATGGTTATATTGATAATTTATCCACCAATAACAATATTTTTACCCCGACCAGTATTAATACCAGTATTAATAATTCAAACGTGGATGGTAATTTTATAACTGATGCAAATGGCAATGTTGGTAATTTATCCACCAATAACAATATTTTTACCCCCACCAGTATTAATAATTTAAACGTGGATGGTAATTTTATAACTGATGCAAATGGTAATGTTGGTAATTTATCCACCAATAACAATATTTTTACCCCCACCAGTATTAATAATTCAAACGTGGATGGTAATTTTATAGCTGATGCAAATGGTAATGTTGGTAATTTATCCACCAATAACAATATTTTTACCCCCACCAGTATTAATAATTCAAACGTGGATGGTAATTTTATAGCTGATGCAAATGGTAATGTTGGTAATTTATCCACCAATAACAATATTTTTACCCCCACCAGTATTAATAATTCAAACGTGGATGGTAATTTTATAGCTGATGCAAATGGTAATGTTGGTAATTTATCCACCAATAACAATATTTTTACCCCCACCAGTATTAATAATTCAAACGTGGATGGTAATTTTATAACTGATGCAAATGGTAATGTTGGTAATTTATCCACCAATAACAATATTTTTACCCCCACCAGTATTAATAATTCAAACGTGGATGGTAATTTTATAGCTGATGCAAATGGTAATGTTGGTAATTTACCCACCAATAACAATACTTTTACCCCCACCAGTATTAATAATTCAAACGTGGATGGAAATTTTATAGCTGATGCAAATGGTAATGTTGGTAATTTTCCCACCAATAACAATACTTTTACCCCTACCAGTATTAGTAATTCAAACGTGGGTGGTAACTTTATAGCTGATGCAAATGGCAATATTGGTAATTTATCCACCAAAAACAATGTTTTTTCCCCCACCAGTATTAATAATAATTTAATCGTGGATGGCAACTTTAAAGGAAATGCAAATGGTAATGCTGGTAATTTACATTTCAATAAAAATAATATTTCTATTCCGGGTAGTATTAACAACTCCAACCTGAATGGCAAGCATTCATCTGCCGCTGGATGTCATGTTGGTAACTTAAGGGGTGAGGGTAATATTTTCAACCCTGCTAGCAGACGTAATCCATACTCCAACTTCCAACGACAAAATCAGCAGTGCATGCAGAGAGATCTGTCCAGTACGAGAGAGGGTGCGATTGGTCATGTAACACAGTCGACGGGCAATACAAATAGCAAAATAACAGACTACTTCATCCCTACCTTGAAGCCAGCCCTGGAAAACATGATCTTTACTACAGAGCCTTCTGATACAGAATTAGAACCTAGAATAGCCGCAACGCATCTTAATGAAACATCTAGATCAGTTGAAATATCTGAACTCCCTATCTCACAGCAAGAAGAACTCATGTGTGTCTACCCTGACAACAGCACAACGCCTGACGATATCGAGATATTAAAAGCTATAACAAAACCCCAGCGGCAGGCCCATAGAATTTACATCCCACCATCGTGGCATGATTTACAGTCTCTGCAGGGCAACAGGTTCGTGTGTGACAACATTGTTGACGCATTCTTCACATTAATGGAAAGGAACTTGCCTGGTGTAGTTACTATTCCAATAGAATTCTCCCGGAAACTGCACCAAAGTGCCTACGATCTCGCTTCAGCTATCAGATATATCACGAGCAACTGCAGTTTGAAAGACAATAACATGATATTAATGCCAGATGTCCATAACGGCCATTTCACTCTTCACATAGCCGATCCTCTCAAAAGAGAAGTGTACACTCTGGATCCTCTGAATGAAGATACAAAATCATCACTTTCAGTCAGTATAACAAAAATCTTCAACTCAATCTGCAATGTTCTAGAGGATAATACCAATGGGAGGGTACAATGGATATCATCTCTCAGAACGAGACATTTTCCTGGCCAAACAAATCCACATGACTGCGCAATGTATGTTTGCATGTATGGTATATCCACAGCATTGAACTCTCACACTATCTGGCATCTACACGAGAACAGCAGGGAGACACGACAATGGTTAAAAAAGTGTATCGAGGATGTTCAGATTAATGATTACTCCGGTTCACATTTAATTATCAACAAGGCCACTTCCCATGGAAATAGAAATATAGCTAAGGCAATTCATGAACACGGAAGAAGCTGTCCTGTTGAAGCTATAAATACGTTGAACTCAGACATAAGTTCAGACTTATCAAAAGAGCTGGACACTGTTAAAACGTCCGATGACTTTATCAAAATAGTAAAAAGACATCATATGATACAGAATCCACGCGAGACATTTGCAAAATCACTTACTGCCTTTGGGTTTAATAAACTACGCCAGATACAGACACTGCTTTTCAAAGACATTACAAACGAAATCATAAGGGAAACCAATGGCATAAATATTACACTGATAAATAGGCGCAATATTGCTGATATAGCTCAAGATGTTGCTGAATTTGCACTTGTCTATGAAAGTAAATCAATTTCAAAGAACTTTAGAAAGCGAGTCAATATTGGCAATGTAGACACATTCGGTTTTCTACAACTATTGGACCTTGTAACAACCTTGCAGATACAAGTTAAAACACTTCAAGGAGAATGTGACGGCCTAAAGTCTAAGATGGAAAAATTTGAAACTCAAACAATGAGTAGGCCTACAGCCGATAAACATGGAATGCACCTCCCAAGCCCTAATGACAAAACTACTAAAGAATGTAAACAACCAGACCTCAAGTCAACTGGAAAAGGAAAAAACCCGCTATCCAAAACAAAGCTAAATAATAAGAAAAAAAAGAAAAGCAAGGTCAGTGCGGAAACAGCACAGGTAAAAAATAACACTTGTTCATACCAGTTGAGTCAAGTGAATGAAGTACACCCTGTCTCAGAAAGTGATGAAACACTGAATCAGGAGGAGATGCAAAGTCCATCTGTACTGAATCCACATAGAACACATGATGTGTTAACAAGTAATTTAGGCTGGCAGTTTCCCAGGAAAACCTCAAACATTGTTAGACCAAATGAAATCGCAACTGACAAAATTCCTACCCATAACACGTATGAGAGTTTAGATAGTGAAAGTCAAGTGGCCTTCTTAATAAAGAAACAAAGCGATTTCCTAGAGGAACTAAAAAACCTTCCTTATAACTTGGGGGATCTGACCGCTCAGAAGAGAACACATTGGCCATCAAGACCAAAAGCTCAATCTAAGACATTAATTATCTCGGGGCTCCCGCGACACTTCAGTAGAGCGGCAGTGATGGACATATGTTTCCGGCAAACTGGCAACTATCCCACAAAGGCTCGAATAATTAGCCAAAAGAGTAGATCTACCACAGCTGAAATAGTGGTGGACCAAAGTGCCATCAAGACCTATCTACAAAAATGCATATGGCCAGGAGAACTGGTAGAAGTATATGTACAGGAGGACAATGATTACGAACGCGGCAACAAAACCAGTCTACAACAGCCATCAGACAGAATCCCCCAGGATAAAAGCAGAGTAATAAAATCGGGTAGAAAAACTGAAGATGTTTACAGAATGGCTCAAACAAAGTTCACAGAAATACACCATCGCAACAAAAATAACCTACGACTCAGTGGACAGCCTCAACCAAAGTTTAACAAAAAGCAACTCAGCTCACTAACCAATGCCAGTACCAGTTTTAAACAAACTGGGCAGCCAATGCCACTATCTCATGAAGGTCAATGGAATAGATACAGCCATCAACAACCAGGTGCACGGAAGGTTTGGTCAGGCTGCTCCAATGATCAGGCACAACAAACAAATTTCACAAACAAATTTCTACCTTCGTATGAAAGTAGACATGTTAGGCATATCGATCAGTACCAAAATAAGTCTTATGAAGGTGAAGGCTTCTACCATAGTCACCTGTCTTGCAAAAAGCAACCAATTGTGTGTAGTATTGATCGAACATACAGCAATACCAATTATAGAAAGATACCTGTAACATATCTATTCCATGAAGATAAGACATATCAGACCTATGTTGATGCAATGGTAAATAATTGTTTTTAGAGAATCAAATTTCTTAGAAATACCACGAGAGAATCCCATAGCTCATATTGACAGCAAATTAAAAGGGAACCTGATGGAGATAGACAGTGACTACAGCTTAGGACATCGAGTCAGGAATCCTGATGGTAAACTAAATATCATATCCTTCAATTGCACAGGATATAAAAATAATATGGAGTACATTTTTCCTCTTGTAGAGAATGAAAAGCCAGATATATTGGTATTACAGGAGCACTGGTTAGGACCCCGTGAAGCTCTCTATTACTTCAAACCTGAGTTTTTGCCGAAAGGTTATCTCTGTTACCATACAATAGCAGATGGAATGTTTGAAACTAAGGACAGGGTAAGGGGTGAAGGCGGAGTTGCTGTTCTGGTAAAAGAAGAAATTTATAGCTATTGTTCTCGGATAAATACGGGGTGTGACCGAATACTTGCACTTTCCATTAAGAATCTTTTTAAATTAGATATTGCTTTATTTGGACTATACATGCCAGCAAATTGCGGACGTGAAGAAGATCGGACTAATTACTTGCAAGTATCTGCAAACTTACATGCGCTAATAGATGATTATCAGGGAACCCACGAAATATTTTTAGCTGGGGACGTAAATTGTAATTTGCTACAACTCTCTCGTGCTGATGAAACAAAAACAATTGGCAACTTTCTAAATATATTTCAAGACACAGTGTTACAGCCCTTTGAGCTATCTGTAATCGACACAACTTTGACTTCGACTTTGGATACTGTCACATACAGATTTCACAACAAGCACGGTCAAGTTATACGATCATCACGAATTGATCACTTCGCAGGGACAGGCCATATTGCAGAACATGTACTTTTTTCGCAGGTATTGGAACCACATCCACTGAATAAGTCAAATCACACACCGATTGCTGCCTCTTTAGGGCTATCTCGTATGAAAATTGATTCCAACAGCGACGATCCATTAGACACTCTTTGGAAGCGAAGAAGGTCTCCGGTGTTTCTATTTAAAATCGCGTCTAAAGCACAACTGGATCAATATAATGCAGAGATCATGAGTGAAGTAAAGAAACTAGATGATAAACTGGTTGTAGAAGGTCAAACGCTAAACACAAGATCCACAAAACTAATCAATGTCCTTAATGCAGTTGCAAAAAATAATATTCCAGTAATATACCCCCGGAAACATAAAATCTTAAGAAGAAACAATCATACATTGGTATCTAAGCAAACAGCAGAACAATTCCAATCACTCAAACAGAAAGCACATAACACAGATGTCCCTACTATTGAGAAATTAGAATATCGCAGACTCAAGTGTCAACTTGAACATCAATACCTACAACACATCCAGACCTTACTAACAACATGCAAATCTAATCGACCAAAATTCTGGAAGCTATTAAAAGCAGAACAACGGAAAAATGTGCCTGGTATTGGTGGGAGCAAATTGGTAGAACACTACAGAGAGTCTTTCAGTGGACAGGGTGATGCAGCACCCGTGTGGCATCCAAAAAGGGACACAATTATAAATTCGCAACATTCTCCTAATAAATTCACCAAAGAAAACATTCATGATGCGATTAGCTCTTTAAACAGAGGAAAGGCGGCTGATGCACATAGTCTGGTATCGGAGCATCTCTACTTTGGATTGTCAGAGCAACTTTGCGAATATTTAGCTTCATTGTATAATGATATACAGAAAGAAGGTATATTTCCTGATAATTTGTCATTGAGTATTATACTACCAATTCTAAAACCAGGCAACCGCGACATACACGCCAATGGCAGCTACAGGGCAGTAACTATAATTTCAGTCCTCACCAAGTTGTGGGAGTTTCTGGTAGTGGATGATATCCGCAAGATTAAGATAAATGACCTCCAGATGGGATATAAGAAAGGGTACAGAACAGATTTGCCATATGCGATTGCAAACAAATTGATAAAGAACTTCAACAGTGAGGGATCAAATGTATTTATGATATCGCTAGATTTGACTGCGGCGTTTGACACCGTTTCTTACAATATTTTGTTTGAGAAATTAGAACAAACCGATATTGATAAAGCGTTACTTCTAACATTATATTCTTACTACTCAAGATCGAGGGCCTATATTGCGATTAATAATATTATAACCAGAGAACCTATAAGTTTAAACTGCGGGGTGAGACAGGGGGGAGTCCTATCCCCTATGTTATTCAACATTTATCTAGCAGATCTGTTCAACAAGCTTGATGAATCAGGTAAAGGTCTGTATACCAACAAGACTCCCTATCCTGCGATATCATATGCGGATGACATATTACTCCTCGCAAACCTGAAGAGCGACATTCAAGAAATCCTATTGATATGCGAAAACTATTTCATACAGCACAACTTGCAACTAAACTATAAAAAATCGTGGTTCATAACAAGCACTCTGAAATGTAATGAAATAATATGGGGCAAACAGACTGATAAATGTGACGGGGTATACCTAAAAGATGGAAGAGCTGTACAAAAGGCAAATCACTGCACATTCCTAGGTTTACCACTTCCGGGTCTCAAGTCGTACATTAAAGATCACTTTGTAAAACGAATCTGGGTTAATGTATCAAAGCTGAGAACGCGAGGACTAGGCCTAGACTCTGTCCCCTTTTACATAACTAAGTTGATATGGAACGTTGTATGTGCTCCATCTGCTTTATATGGTGCGTCCACTATCCCAACAGATATGTTTGACTCTCTTGGAATAATATGGCGAAAGGCGATGTGGTCAATCCTAGGTATGGGCTCTTATATTTCAAACGAAACGCTGTATTCTCTGTTCGAGGAAGAACATCTTAACACTAGAATTCATGCAGCTCAACTACGCTTAATTTACTCAGCCTTTAATTGCGATAATCCTAGAATAAAATATTTCTTCAGTAACTTGTTAGTGAAGCACTTATCGGGGTATTTGTATGACCAACTATTTGCGGATTATAAAGTCGGCTCCGTTCGTATGGGATACCCCAGTTTAGAGGCTATTACCTGCAATAAATATGACATAAAAGCTATATTGAGTAAAAATAATAGTGCTATCAGTGATTTATCCTTCCGAGATTTTTTCAATACTTTTTACATTTGGTCTACAATGAACAACGCAGAAGCTAACTACATTCTCAAACGGCAATGTGTTATGGATTATTATAGCGAGAACTGGCGCTCGCGTGTCCCTGTTTCTCGCCCTGTGTAAAAGACCGATGTTGCCTAGGCGGGTTGGGAGTCGGAGTAGGCTGGCGCTAGCGGCTGTGGCATTTGATTTAATGCGGCTGGTGCAGTCGCAGTGGGTAGGGTTTGTTGTCGGGTCTTCGGTATATCAGCGTGTCTTAAATAATGGTCTTATATTTTATCTTTAATATATATTAATGTTTATTAAATTATGCTTTTAAAACGCTTATATTACGGTATCCTACCATATACAGTATCTGTGCGCGTTTTGTCTGCAGGTTATTGTTTTTAACATTTTAAGTTTAACATTAAAGCCGCCGGTGGCATTTAAAGCCGGATGATGAAATGAAATGAAATGAACATGATACCCTCTGAACAATTTCAACAGCACTTTTCAGCATTTATCATGCTGCACAAAGGACTCTGAACAGTTTTAGTGGCTCTTTTCTAGTATTTAACATGCTGCGCGAAGGCCTGAATAGTTTCAAAAGCTCTTTTCAGTATTTAAAATGCAGCAAGAATGTCTTTAACTAAAGCGTTTTGACAGCTCGTTTCAGTATTTGTGATGCTACTTGACTGCTTGAAGGCCTCTAAATAGATTTGGTGGGGTTGAAATGAACATAAGAACCCAGCGTTCATGTCAATATTGACATTAGATGTCAATATCTTATTGACAGTGTCTGCACAGTTATTGACAACATGTCAATATTGACAACATGTCAATATTGACAAAGTGCCCGACTGTACAGTACCTACTCTATGCCAGGTGAAATTATGAGCCCCTGTATCCTGTATCCATATTCCTGTATGAAATGTCTTCTGAAATTACAGTATATACTGTACTACAGTAATTTCAGTGATATTTGTACCCCTTAAGTCCTAAGGTCTACATTTGTAGACTTGCTCATTCAGGACATCACGAATTCTAATTACATGTTGTTGGGAGCTTCATAATTCATTTATATGTTCAGAAATTATCAGGGATGATAATATTTGCATCTCCAAGTCACATGAGGCAACTTTCGTCCTAAAATTAGAGTTGAATTGACTCGTACTCTTTTTGCATAAATTCACTAAAATTGAGCTTTTGTCAGATGTTAGTATTGCGAACATGAGGGCTAAAATTTACTTTAAATAGTACTCCCATGCCTCTAAGTCTGATTTATAGTGAAAATACTAAATAAATTGGTACAGCTTTTAATTGAGAGCACCATATTGCATGGGTCTACAAATGTAGACCTTAGGACTTAATGGGTTTGAAGTTGGACGAGTTACAGAAATTACAAATAATTTCAAAAATTATATTTAATTGTGTAAATTGCATTTAATTGCATAAATTGAATATAAACATACAAATTTGGCCAGTCACAAACGGTTACGTCGCGTTTCGTCAACTGTCACGTTTAGGCAACTCAAATTCGCGTTTCAGCAACTGAACAATTACGTATCACCAACTGCTATAGTTGTGTTTCGGCAACTCGTAGTTGCATTTCGGCGAACTGAAGTCGCGTTTCGTCAACTAGGTATCGTATCTGTATCTGTGACTGCACTCATTATGTAAGTATATTATAAATGACGACAAGTTTAAGTTAGTTATGCCGTTGTTAACTGTTTGAGTTATACCCGCAGCTGAAGTTGTGGATGTGGACGTTTGGAACTGGAGCCTGTCTGTCTGAAACACAAATCCCGTTTACAATTTCCAAGGGGAGTTTTTCTAATACAAATCGAAGCGCACCTTGCTGGGCGGGGTTTACATCTACAACTTCAGTAATAATTAATTTCAGTTCCTATTTTGTTGAATTGGTAATTTTTTGAATATTTTTTTTAATATTTTGCTCACACAGGCGTACTGGTACAATATTACGCTTACAAGGGGATATAGACTTCCACGACATGTGTAGTAAACATAACTTTGATTTTATGGATCAGGCATAATAACAATAATAATTATAATTAATTTAGTGTTGGTTTGTCGGCCTCTGGTAATAGTCAGTAGTGTTGGAGTAGGTGTGGGTAAAATAATGTAGAATGAAATTGAATAATGGGAAACGTAACGAGGCAAAGGTAATAATCAAGGCTGTTGGCCTAGGCTCTATACAGCATCCCGTTGGCCTTTGTTTACGAGTTGCCAAAACGCATCTTTAAGTTTGCCTAAGCGCATCCTGTTAACAGTTGCCGAAATGCAATTATGAGTTGCCGAAATAAATCTATGAGTTGACGAAATGCATCACTCAGTTGCTGAAACGCAACCTTTATCATGTTGCCGAAACGCGACTATGAGTTGCCGAAACGAGTCTCTACTCTAATGCTACTATCAGTTGCTGAAACGCAACCTTGTTATCATGTTGCCGAAACGCGACTATGAGTTGCCGAAACGAGTCTCTAATGCTACTATCAGATGCCGAAACGTGACATC
Source organism: Nemertoderma westbladi (assembly GCA_032718475.1). Lineage (NCBI taxonomy): Eukaryota > Metazoa > Xenacoelomorpha > Nemertodermatida > Nemertodermatidae > Nemertoderma > Nemertoderma westbladi. The sequence goes on along the minus strand of JAUCBJ010006949.1, from coordinate 107,271 downwards.
ACCGTCACAATCATGCTTTATTTTATTAAACATTCCAATGTTGTTTGTTTATTATTCTGTTGTCCCTTTTGTAAGGTAGAATGGACGGACATGCCATAAAATATATCAGCGGCTAAGATGGGGAGTTAACCAGAGGAAGATTGTGCTAAACCGTACCACGACAACCCAATACACAACACATGGGCTGAGTATATGTATCAGTGCAAATGTAAAATTATTGTCACCCAATCCACAAGATACGTCCCTGGAAAGTAAATTTTCGATAGCCATTTATATAGACAAAAACAGGCACATCTAAAACAAAAATATATCTTCATTAAAAATGTAATATAATGATATTTACAGATATATAAATCACAACCAATTCACTAAAATTAAATTCCATCTTCATTAACCTATACAGTTCGACTGATATTAGTGACATACGCAACGCAATCGCGTTGATATCTCCCGATTGTTGTCTGCAGATATCAACGCCTTTAACTTGAAACTATTTCTCTACAGATATCAATGCCTATAACTTGAAACTATTTGTCTACAGATATCAACGCCTTTAACTTGAAACTATTTGTCTACAGATAGCAACGCCTTAAACTTGAAACTATTTGTCTACAGATATCAACGCCTTAAACTTGAAACTATTTGTCTACAGATATCAACGCCTTTAACTTGAAACTATTTGTCTACAGATATCAACGCCTTTAACTTGAAACTATTTGTCTACAGATATCAACGCCTTTAACTTGAAACTATTTGTCTACAGATATCAACGCCTTTAACTTGAAACTATTTGTCTACAGATATCAACGCCTTTAACTTGAAACTATTTGTCTACAGATATCAACGCCTTTAACTTGAAACTATTTGTCTACAGATATCAACGCCTTAAACTTGAAACTATTTGTCTACAGATATCAACGCCTTTAACTTGAAACTATTTGTCTACAGATATCAACGCCTTTAACTTGAAACTATTTGTCTACAGATATCAACGCCTTTAACTTGAAACTACTTGTGTACATATATCAATGCCTTTAACTTGAAACTATTTGTCTACAGATATCAACGCCTTTAACTTGAAACTATTTGTGTACAGATATCAACGCCTTTAACTTGAAACTATTTGTCTACAGATATCAACGCCTTTAAATTGAAACTATTTGACTACAGATATCAACGCCTTTAACTTGAAACTATTTGTCTACAGATAACAACGCCTTTAACTTGAAACTATTTGTCTACAGATATCAACGCCTTTTACTTGAAACTATTTGTCTACAGATATCAACGCCTTTAACTTGAAACTATTTGTCTACAGATATCAACACCTTTAACTTGAAACTATTTGTCTACAGATATCAACGCCTTTAACTTGAAGCTACTTGTGTACAAATATCAACAACGCCTTTAACTTGAAACTATTTGTCTACAGATATCAATGCCTTTAACTTGAAACTATTTGTGTACAGATATCAACGCCTTTAACTTGAAACTATTTGTCTACAGATATCAACGCCTTTAAATTGAAACTATTTGACTACAGATATCAACGCCTTTAACTTGAAACTATTTTGTCTACAGATATCAACGCCTTTTACTTGAAACTATTTGTCTACAGATATCAACGCCTTTTACTTGAAACTATTTGTCTACAGATATCAACGTCTTTAACTTGAAACTATTTGTCTACATATATCAACGCCTTTAACTTGAAACTGATTCAAAGCATTACTATTCTCTTTCAGAATTTCCACTAACTACTGATCTTGATACCATTCTTATTATAGCTATAACTAGTAATTTACTATTACTTAACCCTATTAAAACCGGGTGGGGGGTCAATATGACCCTCCTGCGTTGTTTTTTTGTTATAACTCTGGAACAAACGCAGTTGGGAATCTGAAATTCTAAAAATCTATTATCTTCCTAATAGGGAAAACTGTTTTCAAAAATATTGGGAAGTTTTCGAGTTATAGCACTATTTTTAACCCTACTTTTGGCAATTATTTGAGACGTTTTTTGAAAAATTACATTTCATGAAATATGATTTGAAACATCTCTATTCTTGAATTACACCCGTTTTCTTGGTGTTTGCAATTAGATGGAATTCAAATAAATTAATTTAGATATTTCAAACTTGTTTTTTTAGGCGGGTGTTAATTTTGGTGCCAGCACCAATTTTGAAACATGTCAATTTTGTAAATTGATTGTTTGAACCTGTTTTTGCGTAGTAGGGGTTTTTTTGGGGTTCTGGTTTCGATGGAATATATACGAGTTGCACCAGGCGTATCAAACTTGTATTTTTCGGTGCTATGTGCAACATCTGGTGCCAGCACGAAATTTTGACAATCCATTCAATAGTTAAATTGCTTGTGACAACTTATTTCTCACGTTTTAGAGGTTTATGGCGGTTCTGAATTCAATGGAATAAATAATTATCTAACTAGACATCTCAAACTTGTATTGTTCGGAAGTGGGTGCAAACCATCAAATACTATATCAATTGATTGTGCATATGTGCAACCTTGTTTCTTGCGTTATCCGGGTTTGTGAGGGTTTTGATTTTAATGGAATAAGTAAAAATTGCAGTTTTCAAACTTATATTTTTCGACGGTGGCTGAAAATTGTTGTGCCATAACCAAATTTTTGAAAATAAGCAAATTGATCAAATGATAGTATAATCTTGTCTCTTACGTTATACGGGTTTATGAGGGTCTGGAATCCGATGGAATCAATAAAAACAGCACTGGATATAGAATCAATAAACACAGGACTGAACTTCTCAAACGTGTACTTTTTTGTGATGGGAACGAAATTTGGTGCTAGCACCAAAATTTACAATATTACGCCAAAAAATACGAGTAGCAATCATCTGGCAAATTTGTAATGTATTCCATTAGAATTAGCGCCCCAGAAAACCTGAAAAGTAAATTTATAGCATCGTATAAGTGAATTAAAAATGTTGTGTTCTAACTGAAAAGTGCTGGTTATTTGTTATTTTTTAATTTTTTGTCTACGTAGAGGACTAAAACAGCCATTTATTGTAATCTGATGATTTTTAAATATTTTCCAATCGTTTCTGCGCCCCACAAAACCTGTATTGAAAATCAATCGAAAATTGTAACTTTCAAACTTTTACAGGGGGGGGGGGGGGGGGGGGGGGGTCAATATAACCCCCCAACCCCCGTTATTTGTTCAACATTTTATAGCCTGGTACTAATAGGGTTAAATCAGTCGACGATCACCCCAATCCCGGACGAATCACAACTAGATTCAACGACTCCTATGATATTACGACTTACTTACAGAATAATACGGGCGGACTAATCTTCATTCACATAAATAGCCGGAAGCTTAGTAAAACACATCGACGATTTGCGAAGTATCTTGCTCGGATCCTGAAACGCCATTGTCTCCGTATCAGAAACTTGGCCAAAGAGGTATCATAGTGATAAATTTATTTCAATTCCTGGGTTTAGGGCATACCGTGGGGATAGGAAGGGCAAAAAAGGGGGGGGGGGTGGTTAACATTCCAGAACTTATTGACAGCCTTGTCCGAGTAGACATAAAATCCTGTATCAAGTTAGAATCTATCTGCGTAGAAATTTATAACTTTATTTTATGTACAATTTACCAAAGACCAAGTTCGAAACAATAATCACATCAACCAACAAACAATAACAAAGATCCTTGGACAACGCTCGAACTGGATGAGTTACGCACTGAAAAATATAACAAATTCAGTAACTGGAGGAAAAAAAATTGATACAGATTACAAAACATAAGACAGCATGGAATAAATTTAATAACTTAAATAAAAATTTAAAAACAATTATATAAAAAGCGATTCATGTTGAGCGAGAAGTGACACTCTCCCTGGGTCTTTTGGTGTCGGGGCAGATCTGGTGGCTTGGGGCATTTGGTCAAACCAACGTGTGGCGTCTTTTGACATTGCGTTAATTTACGCTGACGCCACTTCGTATTCGCAGACCAACAGGTCCACAACATCAATCCTCGAAGCTCGCTGCGGTGTAAAGAAGAATAATCATTACCGTTCGATCTGCGAAGCCCATCGGATGGAGTTCACCCACCTCGTCGGAACAACAGATGGTATCTGGTGCAATGAGGCACAGATTTTGATCCGTCACCTCGCTGAGTCACTGGTGAGCAGGAGAGAAGGAATGCGTGAGAGGGGACTAGGATGCATCCTTGGAGGAATTCGCCGCCAGCTCCAGTTTGCCTTGGTGCGGTCCAGCTCCCTTTGTATCCAGGGTGGACGACGCAGTTGGCGGGGCCTAGGGTTTGGCGATGGTGCGGCTCTCAGAGGCCACGACCTCTCTGAGCGTGGTTAGTGCCTTTTCAGAGGACGGAGTTCATTCGTTGGATGCTGAAAGGAGCATTACCAAAGCGCCGAAACCAATCGAGTTCAAAACGGCAACCAATGTGTCAACAGCCGAAGGTAAACCTGCTGCCAATGCAATGACAAACTCAAGGAGACCCCTATTATTATAATTAGTTTAATGTAATACTAATATTAATATGATAATAATATATATAAAAACTGGAAATGATTATATAAAAAACAAATCTTTTGAAGCAAATAATAAAACAAAATGCAAAATATTACATCATTTTATTCATAATAATAAAACAAAATTAAATAACTTATGTAAGTATCATCAAGGTAAAATAATCACAAACAAACAAGACATTACAAATGCATTCAACGAGACATATTTAGCGATGGGAAAATTTTGTGATTTCATAAGTAAAGATATGCGTTCATTTCATTTACAAAAATCACCATTCAATATTAGTACGTACGCCATTTTGGTCCAAAATCTTACGAAATTATTTTTATGATTGAATATACTCATGTTTAAGTGATGTTTAAGTGCAGGTTATCGTGTTCGGGAACCGGATTCTGTGCTCGGCCACGGAACTAGTCTTGCAGAGGCCTTTATAGTTTGCCCGGAATTTGGGGGAGAAGCTTTTCTCAGAAACTAAGCGAAAACCAACAATAGGATGTTCCTAGACCCCCCCCCCCCCCCCCAAATTTATCTAGAAGACTTTTTCCCATATACATTACGTTTCAAAAGTATACGGTTCTCCGGCTAGGGCCAATTTGAGTAAAAAAGTCCGCCTCCCTAGCAACCTCATTGCTATGGAGATAAGTCCAGAACCGCTAATGCTAGGGACTTGGGACCAGCGCCAAACTGTAGGCAGCAGTTTACCTTCAAGATATTTTTTTGGAGCGATCCGATCATGATCTTGACCGTGATCAGCAAAGATCAGTTTTGATCAGGATTCGGACACTCAAGGCTTGCTCCAATCGAAAAACTTAACATTACAAAAAGATTCAGCGACCCCACATTAGTCATGATTCCCTTTTTTAAAAATTTAAAAAAAGTGAATTCTTCCTGATCAAAATGCAAGATCATGATCGTGCAAAGATCGGACTTCGTAAAATCGTAACTAAGCATTTTGGATATAAACAATTACTGTAGGAAACGTTCGGAACACCGCCCTGAGTCGATTAAAAAAAAATTGGCTCGATCGGACAACCGGTTCTCGATACCTGACCATTAAAGATCGTGTTTTTCGGTTTTTTCGAATTTTCTCGAAAACTTTGTTTGAGACCCCCGATTTTTTTTTTACAAATCGACTTCTATGATTAAGGGGCAACTTTTGAGCATTTCGAAATTTCCAAAAAGCGATTTGATCAGGCCGCAATCAGAAAAGATCGTGTTTTCGGTGTTTTTTCAAAGATCAAATCCTGGGAGTTCGCCGTATGGAAAAACTTAACATCACAAAAAGATTCCTCACCCTCGAATTATGGGGGGTAGCCAAAATTTGGAGAGAGGGCTGTTGCGCTGTCAGTCAGAGAGGTAACAGCCTCTGGGGTAAGGATTTACCTCTGGGACCTGTATTAGGCAAAATAGCAGTAGCTGTGTAGGCCCACCAGTACTGTGCACGGTACAAGACCCGAAATTTAGCCTACATCTGTAAATAATACACGGTTTCGCGGTACAAGACCATATAAATTAGACCGCCATCTGTAAAATGTTCGCGTGAGTTCAGGAGTTGCACAGATGTCAGGATGTGCTGATTCTATATCATGCACTAGGCCTAACGGATTCTGGTAGCCTGGAACTAGACTACCTGACCACTACAAAAACTGATGCGACAGTGGACAGAGCGAGGTGCCGTTAGCCTACTAACATTTCTCGGAGGCTGGTCCGATAACACTCAACGCATTGTTTGGTTGGACATTGACATTACCGGTATTGCATTACAGTGTACATTACTGCATTATTACATACGGATTAGTATGGATTGAGAAATTGATATATTTGACGTCAATGGAGGTTTGGCAGTTTGGTTTGAGAAATTAATACAGTAATATCAATATCACGTAGGCCTACCTAATCATATCTTTGCGTTAATTATTACTAGATCCACTGGCCCCCTGCCACCTTCAACAAACCATCATTTTTGAGGGGCACTCAGCTAAGGGGGCGGAGCGCATTAAAAACTCTAAGTATCGCGACCTAATGGACCGGGGCCATTTATTTCACCCCGTGGCCTTTGAGACTTTTGGCCGCCCTGGCCAGAGACATCCACCTTCCTCCGGGAGATCGGGGCTCGTCTCCACAGTGCCACCCACGAACCGCGGTCACACCAGTTTCTACTCCAATGCCTGGCGATGGCAATTTTGGTTGGTAATGCAGCCTCAGTCATGGGGACAGCAACCACGCCTGCACGCCGACCATCGGTCTATTTAGGGACTAATCGAAACTGTCGAAATGGTTGCCAATGCAGTCACCAACGGGATGACGGCCGAAGATATTCAATATTCAATACTCTATCTTATGCAATCTCAAATATTCAATGTTCGATCCCTAGATGGAGCAGTACTGTTTGGGCACAGTGCTTTAAATGCTGCAGCCTAGCCCAACCCCGGCTTTTATCCTTCAGTGGTCGATTGGGAACCAAGGCAACTTGGGAAACAGAGTGGAAGGGTTTACTGTGAAAGATCACCCATGGTGGTGAACAGGCATTCCTTGGCTTAACGAGCCTAAAAGATTCTCCCATTCAAATATTAAATTCGGTACTGTACCTTCAATTAAATATTCAATCTTAGTATTATTTCTGTGCTTCGTTATTTAATAATGTGATTAGATAAAAAAAATAAATTAATGAAATATAATTCATCTGTTAATTATTACAAAAAAAAAATCCAACAGTATATTAACATTTATATAGTTTTGAATTAAATGTTTCGAAACGAACAGTCATTCAATGAACTTATACAGCAGTGTCATATATCGCGTATCCCTTGGCTGCTTGGTTTAATCACTATTCTTTATTCAAGTATAACTGAATCCTGGCCCGGCGCCTTCACCCTCCACTGATAATTTAAATCGTAACTTATTCAATCTTTGACTAAATTATACCAAACTTGGTAAACATGTAATCTTGTCTATCGGCTAAAATAAACACAACTTGCTAAAGTTTCCCCTATAATGTTTTTTCCTATAGAACAGGATGCAGTTTTATTTTAGTAGTAAACAAGCTGTTATTTGCGTCGATTTTCACCTGGAGAGGGAAGAATATTGATTGCCCCCCCCCCCCCCCCCTACCTGCAGTTAAGTAAGTTAAAATATTTCGGCACCATTTAATTTTATTATCATGGTCGCACATCAAGTAGTCTGTCAAAAGATACAATTCATTATAAATAAACATAACAAAATTAATTATAATAATTCTAAAAATATAAGGCAGATCTTCCTAAAGTTAGCTCTTTAGTCTTTAGCAATCTTATACATTGACAAGACTTATAAAATAATTGATGTTGAATAATTTATTATTAAGATAAAAATATATTATTAGGAATTCGAAGAAAGCAAATTGTATTGAGTTAGTATTGGCAAGTTAATCTCACAAACCAGTCTAGTCTAACTTTAGAGTAGCCTTGTTCGCATTGTTCCAGGTTTAAGCCTATAGATTCCACCGTCTTCGTTCCAGGTTTAATTCTGTAATAGACTCCGTTATCCGTCTCGATCGCTTCGCTATGCACCATCTTACTGGGTTTAATAAACTCCATCGCCTTCCTGTCGTTCTCTGTTTTGTAGATTACTTCGCCATCGTCTGATCGCTTTGGTTGCGTGTTTAATACTGTAATAGACTCCGTTATCCGTCTCGATTGCTTCGCTATGCACATCTTACTGGCTTTAATTAACTCAGAAACTCCATCGCCTTCCTGTCATTCTCTGTTTTGTAGATTACTTCGCCATCATCTGATCGCTTTGGTTGCGTGTTTAATACTGTAATAGACTCCGCCGCCATCGTATCGTTCTGGATACATTGAATAGACTCCATCAGTCCATTGTCCATCGCGATCGTTTCATTGTTACGTTTAATTGACTCCGTCGCCTCCTCGGATTAGGAATCCGGCCGGGTTTCGTAGATTCCGCCATCGTTCAGCAGTTCAGTGTTTTTAATCAAAGCCAGAATTCCGGCACCGGCACCACGATCAACGATTTCGGAAGTAACATCCTGAGTTCGAAAATTTGTGTGATGCTTTGTACGACATAGTTGGTGTCACCGAAACTTGGTTAGATGCTACTGTTACAGACGCCATGCTTTCGCGTGCGGATAAATACAAAGTTTATCGTAATGATCGCCCATCTCGTGGAGGAGGTGTAGCCCTTTTAATCCATAACTCGATTAAATGCTCCCGTGTTCTGATACCCCAAATATTTAACGATGTCGAGATTATCGCTGTTGACCTTCTCGGAAATGTTCCCAGTCGTATTGTATGTGTATACAGAAGTACTAGTCTTTCACCTGACCAGTCGGACATTTTGTATGGTTGCCTATCTAGTCTGTGTGACATTGACCGGCCCTGCGTAATAATGGGCGATTTTAATCTACCAGATTTTGATTGGGTTGAACTATCTCATCCGGACTCACAAATATATAATTCATGTTCTAATTTTGTTTTAGAATCTGGTCTTTCTCAACTTCAATTAGAGCCAACGCGCTTAGATAATGTCCTAGACCTAGTTTTATGTTCGGAAGACTTACATGTATCTTGTGTTTCAGTAATTGAAAATTTTTCTACTAGTGATCATGCTACAGTTTGTTTTAATATTATTTCCCCACATGAGTTATTTCAGCGAGATTGCATTGGTTTTCATGACTTTTCTAACTGTGACTATAACAAATTTTCGTCATATTTACAAAATATCAATTGGACTATCGAATTTCAATTATGTAACACTATAGATGATTTCTGGTGCAAATTTACAAGTATACTCAAAGTAGGTATTGATAATTGTGTGCCTTTCAAATCTATTAATCCTAATAAGAAAGCATACCCGGTTTATGTAAAGCAACTTCAGAATAATAAAAAGAAACTGTGGCGCCGCAGGCACACAGTATCTGGCAGAGCAGCTTACACTAAGGCTGCTAAAGCTGCTTCTCAGGGTGCATTCCGGGCTGCCTGCGCCAAAGAATGTAAAATTCTCAGCTCAGGAAGTCCGGAAGCAGTCTTTAAGTACACTAACTCACGAAAACGCAATAAAGCGGGTATTGCACCATTACAGTACAATGGTAATACTGTAGTTGATGATGTTACTAAAGCTAATATATTTTCAATGGTACTCTCGCAAAACTTCAGTGAGGACAATGGGTCTATCCCACCATTTCCTAGAAAAGTACATTCTAGCGCCCAGTTATCTGATATAAATTTTGAACCTGCAACTATTTTAACAATGCTGAGAAAACTGAAAGGCAAGACAAGCCGTACTCCGGATGATCTGCCAAGTATTTTATTTTCTAAACTTGCATTATTTTTAGCTGTGCCTTTATCAGTTATTTTTAATATATCATTTGCTTCCAATGCTCTGCCATCTGTTTGGCGTACTGCTTTAGTTATTCCATTGTACAAGAAAGGCGATCCTTCGGACCCTTATAATTATAGACCTGTATCACTAACTTGTATAGCCTGTAAACTTATGGAAATGTGCATTAAAGTAGAGTTAACTAAGTATCTTTTAGAACATAAATTGATATCAAAATCTCAGCATGGGTTCCTACAGCGTAGATCTACTTGTACGCAATTATTAGAGTGTATCACCGACTGGACACAACTGCTTGATAATCGTAAGAATATTGATATTGTATACATTGATTTTGCTAAAGCTTTTGATTCGGTGGTGCACTCTAAGCTTTTGGCAAAACTGTCTTCATATGGTATCTGCGGCAATTTACTAGGTTGGATTGGTGCATTTTTGGCTAACAGAACTCAACGAATAGTGGTTGGTAATTGTTTTTCTGAAATTTGCAAGGTTACTTCAGGCACTCCCCAAGGTAGTGTTCTGGGACCTGTCCTGTTTCTGATTTTTATAAATGACCTTCCGGTGCTATTAGACTCTGTTACAGTTAAACTATTCGCTGATGACGTTAAACTATATTCTCCTGTTGTCGCTAATTGCAGTAATGCTAATCTTATTTCACAATCGCTTAACACGTTAGGTAACTGGGCTATCAGTTGGCAGTTAGGAGTGGCTGCCCATAAGTGCTCAGTTATACACATTGGTATTACAAATCCTTTGTTAACTTATTCACTCAATGACAAGCCGATTAAATTAGTTTCTCATTGTAAAGATTTAGGTATTACTGTGTGCGACAACCTTAAGTTCGATAAATATTGTCGTGAACAAGTAGCTAAGGCTTATAAAATCTCTAACATGATTTTTCGTTGTTTCTATACGAACAACGAAAAGGCATTGCTTTTAGCCTACAAGGCATATGTTAGGCCTGGAGAAACCCCCAGGATTCGTTCTCGGATGGGTTAGGGCCCGTCTGTCCATCGCGTTGGTGCGCGCTGTGGGTTTGTGCCTTAGAGGGGGGCGACGTTCGTGGCGGCTACTGGGGCTGGATGATGGCGCAGGTGCTTGGGTAGCAGACTGAAGAGTTTGGTTGGTGAACCCATGTCAACTCTGTTCATAAATCTTAAAGTTACCGTGCTATACGGAACTGTTACCTTATTAATTGCGATAGAGTAAATAATAAAGATTTGAGTTTATTAAAAAAAAATTATATTAGGCCTATGTTAGGCCTTTACTAGAGTATTCATTCATTCATTTCAACATAGAAACCAGGCAGGCTGGCACTTTTAATCATAATTATTTGAATTATGTAAAACCCATATTCACAGTTATGGCACAAATAAAAACTGAACAACATGGTGACACGAAGAGTATATATATACAGGATCGATTTCACCAATAATTATTAGTAGGTTCTAATACGACACAGTTAAACTATATATACATACATAGGCTTTTTCATATTAAAATGGTCGAACCAAGAAACAATTTCACCAATAGTTAGTAGTGGGTTCTGTTTATAGTAAAATATAAGGGCAATTATCTAAGCCACTCATATAAGTTTGTAATTATATTATTCACGTAGCAATAATGGCGACAAAAATCAGGGCCATGAATAAAATATGGTGAGACAGGCATTATTGTCTACAAGTGAAGGACGCGCCATGTCCCAGGTGATCCATTTAAGGTGGTCTTAACAAACTCGATAAAATATTAGATAAACAGTAAGTATCAGATAAAATGAACAGATTCAAGCTTGACACTTATTAAAATTTGTAGTTAAAACGTCAAATAACGAGGTCGTATTGTCAGGGATTAGAATTTGACAAGCTAGGTGCAGGTGAGGATGCAGCCACATATTATGAACCCCTATTCGCGGCAATGCTGAGAGTGCTATATAATGTTGAAATAGTCTAGTATCATTTTATGCTTGGTTTCGAATGTGAGCGTGCTAAGGCTGTAGCAGTTTCTTATGAAATTGGAGCTGACAAGGTCATATGGTGGGGGATTAGAAATTGGCAAACGAGATTGCAGACTCTTTAAGGAGTATTCATACAGAAGGATCGACGCGAGCCGAGGTAGGAGGAAGTGGGTCTGGGCCATCTTGTAGGTGCTGCCGAGGCCTTGGTATTTCCCCTTTGTATTGAGGTCTAGTAAGTGGCGCAGAGAAGTTTGTAGTGGATGATTTGGGCACTTCGTCAGTCTTATTAGCGTCCCTATACAGAGGCGAAAAACCGATATTGGTGGGCAGTCCATGAGATTGTAGATTATAGTATTTGAGGTGTAAGAACCAAGGCAGAGCAGTCCTCGCATGATCTTACGATGGTAGGCATCTAGTTGTTCTAACTGGGTGGACGTCATAGCACCAACCAAGAACTGGATATTGTACAATGCGGACGGAATCGCTACTTTATTCCATAGAGTGGCGATGGTGGAGCAGGTTAAATGTCTGGTAGTCCATCCTTGTCTCTGGAATCTCTCGCTGTACGCTGCTAAGATATGCATGGCTGCTTTAAGGGGATCAGCTTTGCTACATGGTATCTTAAAACCCAGAAAATTTATGTGACTGGAAGGTTCTAGCAAGGACCCGCCGATGTCTATGAATGTTGGAATATGTGCAGGGCTACCGCTGTATATCCATCTGGTCTTAGTGGCCTCGATCTCTAATCGCAAGTTGTGTGCTCCTTCGTTGACAACCCTTACCATTGATTCAATATCTTTTGGGGAGGAAGCCATGAGTAGTAAGTCATCGGCGTATCCAAGGCAGCCGATCCATATATCCCTGACCCTACATCCGGCGCCATTCTTCTCAAGGATGTTAAATATGTCGGCCACGTAAATATTAAATAAGGTCGGAGAGAGTAGCGACCCTTGTTTTAGGCCGTGCGTGACTGGGATTGGAGTGGATAGTATGGTGTTGTTGAATTTCAAGTAGAGCTGGGTGATGCTATAATAACTCATCAGGATACGACACAAATATGGGTTAAGAATATTATGATCAAGTAATTTATTAAGAAGGATCTTGTAGTCGACACTGTCGAACGCCGATGAGATGTCTAGTTGGCAGAGGTAGACTGGAGATCCTTGTTGCCGATAGTACTCGAGGTTCTCTAACACCAAGGAGATTATAATATCTGCACCATACTTTTTCTTATACGCGAATTGATTTTGGTTACTGAATGTATCAGAGTTCCATAGATATTGTAGTATTACTGCTTCCATGATCTTAGCAAATACATTTACAATCGAGATTGGTCGATAGGACTTTGGATTCAACGTATTCTTCTTCTTACCCTTGTATATGTAGTTGACTACAGTGCTACCAAATGAAGTAGGGGCCTGTCCGAGGCGGATCGATTCGTTTAGTAGTTTAGCAATGATACTGCAGATTGGGTTATTGTCGGGATCTAAGTGTAAAATATGTTCTACAACGAGAGAATTACTATCGGGTGACTTACCCAGTGACAGTTGCGAAACTGCTCTCTGGACAGTGCTGGGGGAAACAGAAGGACATGTTGAGTTGCGGCAGGAGTGATCTAGCCTGGCGTTAATATCGTCAAAAGAAGAGTTGTTCCGCCGGGAGCCTTCAAGTAAATTATTGAATATCATGCATTGGACTTCCTCTGGTACCTTAACTGGCGACTTATTTTTGTTGAAATAATTCCAGAATTTGCTTGGGTTGCGTTGGTGGAGTGTGGCCTTATTGGCCAGGTTTGAGTTTACAAACTGTTTGTTCAGGAAGTTGCGCAGCCTTCGTGTCATACGTTTTGATTCCTTGAATGCGGCTCCAATTGGGTCGTCGTCCCCCTTTCCACGTTGGTGCCACCCATTGTAGAGTCGCCTGGTTATCTTCACCCGATCCACTAGTTTCTGCGATCTAATCCTGTGATTTTTTGATTTATGGTGTGGCTTACAAATTGGGATATGGGCCATGGCGGCAGAGCGTATGATGTCCTGTATGTTTACGGCCATGAAATCTAAAGTATCCTGATCCCAATTAGTCACGTTCTCTATTTTGGAGACGATTTTCTCCAGTTTTGATTTGACCTCTGTGTTGTATTTTTGTAGGTGGTCTGGTGTTACCTTCTTCCAATTAAGTCTAATGTAGGGAGTGCCCTTTGCAGTTGGGAGGCAGCGTTTGGAGGGGACGGTATTAGTCGCAAACGGCAAATGGAAGTCGATTTGAGCAATGATGGGAACGTGGTCAGACGTGTTGTCTGCAGGACAGGGGTAGTGTACGATGCCTGAAATCAGATTGGTAGTTGTAGTGTTGCAGATGATGTGGTCAATGTAGGATATCCCATCCCCATTGCGGAAGAAGGTATAACATGGGCCACTAAACTCCTGAAACGTGTCAATGGCAGCGAGGTTGTTTCCCAATAGGAATGTGTTGAGGTCAGACCCGCGTGGTGATGCATTAGAGCGTGTGTGACGTTTACCTTGCAGTGGGCCAATGTCGGCGTTAGCATCCATGAGGATAATCGGTGTTGCATACTTGTGTTCGTCTAGGACTGACTGAAGTCTACCTATGAAGTCGGTGTAGGCTGTAATGCCTTTACTGGCATCTGGGGCATAGCATGATAAAAACATAGCAGACTGGTTATTGATTTCGGTGACAATACCAACGATGTTATCTCCAGATTCAACTTTTGAATAACTCTTGACCTTGCTCTTAGAGAAGAAAAGAGCGGCGCCACCTGCACCTCTACAACGTTTTCCATTACTCATTAAATTGCTTACAATGGATTCGCAGTTAAACCCATCGGCAAACTCGTTTAAAAGCTCCTGGCATTCTACCTGATCGAGCCAGTGCTCCTGTATAGCAAATATGTCGCATTGGTCTAGTATGTCTCTGACATAGTCCGAGTTTGAAGAGAATCCGTGACAGTTAAATGTACCTACTCTCAACCCATTAAGACTAGTTGAATTGACAGACTTGGTGGGGTTCTCCCTATTTCCAGAAATTAATGATTGTGTATACGTTCCGGAGACGGCGCGCCCTTCACTGTCAATGTTAAACTGTAGTGTTCCCTGGTCTCGAGGTGGGTTTCGGGTTAATAGTTAAACTGCTGCGGTCGGTCCATTTGTTGCTTTGACGTAGGTGCTGAGTCCAGCTGGAAGAGTTGTCACACTGATTACTAACGCGTTGGTTACTGTCACGATTATGTTGAGACCAGCTTGGAGGGTTGTCATGACATCTGGAAGGGTTCTCACGCTGATTACTAACACGCAGAGTACTGACACGATCGTGTTGAGTCCAGCTGGGAAGGTTGTGACGCTGATTACTAACATGCTGATTGCTGTCACGGACATGTTGAGGCCAGTTGGTAGGGTTGTCACGCTGATTATGTCACGCTATTGTACTCAAGTATGGTCGCCGTTCACGATGGGTAGTATCGATCTCATTGAAGGTGTGCAACGTTATTATACAAGACGTCTTTATCTTCGGTGCAATCTAGGTAGGACTAGTTATTTCGAACGATTGAAGCATTTTAAGCTACAACCATTAGAAATTCGCCGTATTATTTATGATCAAAAAATGGTTTTTTCTATTTTACACGGTCTGATAGATTTAGCCTTTGATGATTTTTTCTCTTATCCAGTGCGTAGTGGATTGAGAGGACACAACCACAAGCTATTGGTTAACTACAGTAGACTGCAAATTTCGAAATTTTCGTTTGCCAATCGCGCGATTCCAATATGGAATTCATTAGACGCAACAGTAGTAGATTCAGAGAGCTTACTCTCTTTTTCACGTAAATTACTCGATGTTGATTTGCTGCATTTTTGCAAATTTGATAGAAACTTGGCGTGATCCTTTTTAACTATTTTTTAATTAATTATTTTTTACTTATTTTTAATTCAGATTCGTCATTGTAATTAATTGGTTTTTAGTACTGGTACGGTTTCTGCTTCACTACTGTTTCATTAGTTTTTATTCGCTTTAATATTTAGTTAATAGATATAATCAATGTTCCTTGCTTTATTTATAGTGTATTTGCTTTCTTTAATTATTGTTCATACCTTATTTTATATTAATAAGTTTCTGGATTTTTAGTGTATGGCCCCCATAAGTGCAGTTAAAGCCTGGGCGGTCTTCTCCCCTTTTATAATTACTTATAATTTAGTGCATGCATAATTTATTATGTTTATCGCATGAATGTTTATTTTACCATGGTCTGAGTGTTGATAATAATAATAATAACAGACTCCGTCAACAACACTCGGGGTTTAAAAAATACAACTATCTGGCAACTTGTAACTGGGCGATCATCTATCTGATAGTTGAAAAAGACTGTCTGACAGTTGGTATCAGACTATCTGATAGTTAGCGCCCCATGGGTAAATCCTTACCCCATGGGCTGTGACCTCTCTGACTGACAGCGCAACAGCCCCTATAGAAAATTTGGGCATAAAAAAGTTCAAGTCAGGGGCAAAACTCAAGATCATGATCGCGAAAAGATCAGGATATTTAAAATCGAATCTAAGCATTTTTCTAATAAACATTCATTGTAAGAAATGTTTAATGGTCTATTCTGAGTTGATTAAAAAAAAATTGGCTCGATCGGTCAACCGGTTCTCGAGATCAGCTTCCTGATCATGAAAGATCGTGTTTTTGTTAAATGATGTTTAATTACAACGGGGACCAACAATTTTTGCAATTGGTTTTCGTGGGGGGGGGGGGGGGGGGGGGTGCTTGGGGCCCGTAAGTTGCGACAGCCGGGGGCCCAAAAATTCATAATCCGTCCCTGGGAATCAAAAGCAAAGTAAAGTTAATACAATAGGAATCAAAAGTAAAGTAAATTTTAAGAGAATAGAAATGAAAAGTAGAGTAAATATTAGGAATACAAAGTAAAGTAAATTTTATTAAGAGAGTAGAAATGAAAAGTAAAGTAAATTTTAAGAGAATATAAATGAAAAGTAAAGCAAATATAGGAATAAAAAGTAAAGTAAATTTTAAGAGAGTAGAAATGAAAAGTAAAGTAAATATTCATTGGAAATCAAAAAAGGTAAATGGTGGCAAATCACCACCGTAGATGGCGATGGCGATATATTATTAGTATTCAAACTGCAATCAAAAACAACATTTTCAACACTACTGTGTTCGAATACAATGTAACGCCTTCATGCTATCATGGCTCGCCCCAAGATATCTTTAGTTAGTACCGGTACAGATTGATATGTTTGCAGTATTGTCTTACCTATTTTCAATATACTTTTGACAGTCAGCTAACAACACATTTTTCTCTGACATTCAGATTCCTGAAAAGTGAGCTTACATTGGTGACCCGGACGTTCTTTATTTCTGTATTTACCGCCAACAGACCTAAGAAAACAATGACTAGTCTCTCCAGCTTAAGAAAGGCGGACCTTGCGGAAGTTTTAGTAGCTTTCCGACATTCTGATCCCGACTTCGTTATGCCAAAAACGAAAGCAGAGATTATCGATCAAATAAATTCAGAAAACCCGATGTTAGTTAAACTGGTCGTTAACAGTATCACTAGTACAGGTACCGGTAACAGTAACAACACTGGGAATGTTATGACAGCGCCTACACCACACAAATTCCGTCTCCCCGAGTTCTACCCTAAGGACGCGCGTACCTGGTTTCAACAAGTAGAAGCTGTATTGGAGGATGGGCAGTCTAGCGCTACGAAAAAGTCTAATTTACTTGCAGCGTTACCAACCGAAACAATTCTGGATGCCGGAGTAAATGAGCCTGAAGCCTGAAGCCCATGCAAGTAGTTTTATTTAACCATACACCATACAACTTTAGCTAACTAAGTACGGTTGTAATGTGTACAGTAAATACCTTATTCTATTGTTTACTGTCGTATTATTTACAAATTATATTGTGTCAACACGTACATAGAAGATGGACCAAGTCCATCCAGCCCGCTGACTTTGACCTTTTAAACTATCAGTTTAATGTGTAACTTCGGTGCCATTTCACTGCTTTTAGTCCAGCATGCTGGCTAAAGTTTTAAGGTTAATATAAATTGAATTGATTGAATTGAATTGAAAAATTGAAATGTGGACGTTTCCTTTGATACAATAAAATACAACATAATTTCTCATCTAGCAGATAGTGACGAACTCAGACTTAGACAACTCCTTGCTGCTCAGGAATTGGGAGATCGCAAACTGTCAGCTGCCCTTTGGCAGATGATCCGTCTTGCTCCTGGTAATGAGCAGATAGTCAGACTACGTTTCCTCGAGATCCTTCCACATACCATAAGTATCGTGCTGACTTCACTCGACAAATTGTCCCTAGACGACCTAGCAGACGTTGCCGATAAAATGGTCGAACAACAACAATTCCAAGCTGCTGGATCGGCACTACCAACCGCATCAACGTTGAAACCTGTCTCGCAGGTTTCCGATACGATGTCAGAATCCCATCGTATGTTAATAAAATCCCAACAGGTCCTTACTGATCAAATCTCCCACATTACCAATCAACTTCGGGATTTACAATATAATCAAGATCAAGATCGATCGCGCTCCCGGCAACGTTGGCGAAACGAGTCACGGGAACGAAGAGACCAGTCACAGGATTACAGAACGAGCTCGCGCTCTAGGAGTTACGATACTAGAGGCCCATGGTGCGAGAATCACTTCCATTATCGCTCCCAAGCTACAACATGTAAACCACCGTGTACGTTCCGCCATAGACCATCATCACGTGGTCCATCTCGCGATAACCATAACCCAATAAATCGACCCTCTTCCGGTGAGGTAAATGTAATATACGTAAGCGCTACACCAGTGGGAACCAGTGCACCAGTGGAATTACTGGTCGATTCTGGAAGCAATTTCTCACTCTTACCGCGTTCCTTTACTAAGTTTCTAAAAAATGTCAACCCCCTCGCTGGTCAGGATTTAAAGGCAGCAAACGTTTCGAAAATTCCGACGTATGGGGAAGGAATACCTACTTTTAGTTTATCTTGTATCGGAAATAATAAATTTTCGTGGAATTTTACTATTGCTGATGTTAGTCAACCGATTTTAGGTTTAGATTTTTTACAAGCTCATAGCATTAGTATTAATTGTGAAATAAAGTCAATATATGGATTTAAACAGGCCAAATTCAAATAATCGTAGCTATAGTAATGGAGAAACCGCAGCAAATGTTAATGCAGCTCATTTTTTCCATAATGAAGATACGGATAAATCTTCAAACGGAGTTGGTAGCAATATATTAAATAATGCCAGGAACTATTTTTCATGGCCTACCAGATTTATTGTGTTGTGCTTATTTACCTTATTATCTATTTTAGCAACTTGCCTTACTAAACCTATATTTTCAAAGTGTTTATTTATATTTTAAGTTACTTAGTCAGGTCAGGTCAGGTCCCCAGATCCTGCTACCACTATGGCAGTAATGTGGTACTACCTGTAGCTGTCAGCCCAGTAGGGCAGGCCCGATAAGCATAGCCTATTCATTATTTAGTTGATCAAGAGTGGGTTGGTTCAGCCCCGTCAACTAAATAAGTCATTGAGGGCTATAGCGCCTAGGGCACCATTGAAGGCAAAGGCTTGATACGCATCTGCATTAGAGATGATACACGCCCCGCCCTGTCTATACTGGATGCTCCTCTACCAGTGTTAGGTAACCTAACCCAGGAGGCACACTTGGTTCAGGGTGTAACAAATGGACCCCTACAGTCGGCAGCAGGGCTGTAGGCCATGGATAGGCGGAAGGTAATCAACCAACGGCTAGACATGCTGACAAGGTCGGCGGAAGGTAATCAACCAACGGCGACCTACTGCGAAGACGCTTGTAGGAGTTGCGACCACAAGCAGTTTACTCCCGCAACTGAAAGATATTTTTTTTTTGTCCGAGTTCGCTCGACCTAGTAGTAGTAGTATTTATATTTTGTGTATCTATGTTGTTTGTAAATGTTGCTGCTGTTGCCAACGCAACGGCACGAAATGAGGCATTTTTTATGGCTTCTAAGTCATACAATACCCAGAAGTTGACTTATATACCATGTATAATCAATGAAACTAAACCACAAGTGTGCTTGATTCACAAGGTTGACAATTTATTAGTGCAATATAATGAAGTGTTTACTGACAAACCAGTGTCTGAGCCTATAAAACATACAGTTAAACATTATGTTACAACGACAGGACCACCTCAAAGTTCAAAACCCCGACGTTTATTTGGTACTAAATTACAAGCAGCACGACAAGAATTTGACAATTTATTAAATTTAGGTATTGTGACACGTGGTGAATCACCATGGGCAATACCCCTACACGTTGCACCCAAACCAGACGGAGGTTTGAGACCGTGTGGGGACCAGACGGAGGTTTGAGACCGTGTGGGGACTACAGAGCTTTAAATAAAGTGACGGTTCCTGATACATATCCGATGCCCAATATTGCAGATGTAACAAATAAATTCAGAGGATGCACCATTTTTAGCAAAATTGATTTAAAAAAAGCTTTTGACCAGGTCCCAGTAGCTGACTGCGACGTTGACAAAACTGCTATAATAACACCTTTTGGATTATTTAAATTCAACAGAATGCCGTTTGGACTAAGAAATTCCAGGATACAGTGCTATATGACATTGATTGCGGTGTAGGATACGTGGATGACATTTTAATTGGTAGTCCGAATCCGGAGCAACACTACCAAGATCTAAAGCGTGTTCTAGAACGTCTCAAATCGTATGGTCTCACAGCCAGAAGGGATAAATGTGAATTTTCCAGATCTACTGTAAAATTTCTGGGATATGTAATTTCCAAGGATGGAGTTAGGCCCAATCCAAATAAACTAGAAGCAATTAAACAATTTCCACGTCCAGTGACAATATCTTCCTTGAAACGATTTTTAGGAATGTGCGGGTTTTATCATAGATTTGTACCTGAGTTTTCTAAAATAGCTTCTCCTTTAACTGATTTAACACGTAATAAACAAAAAAAAGTTGCATTGGAGTGGAATAGTGCAGCTAATACATCATTCGATTCATTAAAAATTGCTCTACAGAATGCAGTTACTTTGTCTTTTCCACATAAAGATGCTAAGATTAGTATGACAACTGATGCTTCTAACATTGCAATAGGTGCAGTAATACATCAGCTTGGAGACGGAGTTCTAGAACCAATCTGTTTTTATTCTAGAAAACTTACACCAATTGAAAGTAATAAATCGGCTTTTGACAAGGAAATATTTGCAATTTATTGTAGTCTAAAACATCATGAATGGTTATTAGGTCAACCCATAACAATAATTACCGATCATAAACCACTGATAAACTGTGTGAACATGAGGTATCCAACTCCACAGCAGTCGCGCTGGATTTAGTATATTCTTGAATTTGATTGCAAAATAGAACATATTCGAGGTTCTGATAACATTGTCGCAAATGCACTTTCTAGGCCAATATCGGCTATTACTTTGAACAGCCATTTAGAATTGGCAAAGGCCCAAATTAATGACAATAATCTTCAGGAATTCATTTCCCAGACAACCTTGCCTTTGAAGCGGTTGTATCTCACCGATAACTCGAATCTTGTTTGTGATGCGTCAATGGATATCTTGAGACCGTATTTGCCATTGGAAATGCGACAAGAAGTATTCAAAATCTGCATAATCTTTCTCATCCAGGTTCCAAGGCAAGTCTTAAATTGATTTCACAACGTTATATTTGGCCTTCTATGAATAAAGACATAAAACAATGGTGTAGACAATGTCAAAACTGCCAAATTTACAAAATTACAACAAATGTAAAAACGCCAATTGGGAACATTCCGACTACTCAGAGATTTGAGACAGTTCATATAGATCTAGTTGGACCTTTGCCGCCCTCTTGTGGGTATAAATATTTATTCACCGCCATTGACCGGTATACACGTTGGCCGGAAGTAATTCCAATTTCAGATATTTCAACAGAATCAATTGTAAAGGCATTCTTATTGGGTCTTATTGGGTTGGTCGTTTTGGAGTTCCTAAAATAATTGTTTCTGATAGGGGAGCACAATTTGAGTCAAAGTTTTGGAACTGTTTGATGCTACAATTAGGAATTGAGAGACGACGTACAACTGCCTATCATCCGGCATGCAATGGTGCAATCGAACGGTTTCATAGGCAGCTTAAAACTTCACTGCATGCTAAATGTAATTCTACACATTGGTATCATGAATTACCCATGGTATTATTGGGATTAAGGTCTGTAATTGGTTTACACGAATATTCTCCGTCACAAATGGTATATGGATCTGAACTTTGTTTACCCGGGCAGTGTTTTGAATCAACATTACAGGAGACAATGAGTGTACCGACGTACATTTCTAAACTATTCACGAAAATTGATAGTTTGGTTCCACCAGTTGGTTATTCATGTAAATCATCAGTTCCATCTCAATTATCGAATGCAACACATGTATGGATAAAAGATCCTATTAAAAGATGCTCACTGGCACCCTTATATACAGGACCGTTTCGTATAGTTTCATTAACAAATAAAACTGTAACAATTGTGCGCAAGAACGAGCAACACGTTGTATCGCTGGATAGGGTAAAACCAGCTGTATTATCTAACTTGGAAAATAATGAAATCGGAGACGAACCACAAGTCTTATTAACGAATGATGATGATGATGATGATCGGCTTGCACTAGGGTGCAGTGCCGGCGGCCCCGGAAACATAGCGCCCCCAGATCTTGCGGTCAGCCATACAATTTCCTAATTCATTCCTGTTCTCAAGTCCTGTGTCCTTGAGCAGGCGTTTGAGGAAAGTCATTGGCTGTCCACCACATCTATTCTCGCCAGCAGGCTGCCACAGCACAAGGTTGTGTACAGGTTGATCCTGCCGGCGGAAACAGTGCCCAGCAAGCATTAGACGGCGTTTCTGCAGGGTGATGCTAGGTCTTGGCAATGAGATGTTACCATATTTATATAACACCTCATTGCTTATGTGTGCATCATATGCTATGTTGTGCACCCGGCGAAGCATCCTGGTGTATGTGCCATCCAAGGACCTGGTGTCTTCAGCAGTTAGAGCCCAGCATGGGCTGCCATAGAGCAGCACAGGCTCCACTGCTGCACGGAAAAGGCGTACCTTTAAAGAGCATGAGATGTCAGAGCTCTTCCAGATCCTGGATAGCTTGTGGATGGCGGACCAGGTTTTCCCTTTGCGAATTCGGAGATCTTCAGCAGACCTCCGAACCCATGATCCAAGGTAGCAGAAGTCGTTCACATGACTTACCAGTCCATCCAGCGATGGAATGTTTTCCCGATCAATTTTCTGCTGATCTGAATCCATGTTTACTGTCAGAATTTTGGTCTTTGTGCTATTCACAGAGGCCAACACTAGATGCAGCCTCCTCTAAGCTAGATAGCAGCTTCTGTGCTCCTTCTAATGTCTCTGACAGTAAACCAAGGTCATCTGCAAAGTCAAGGTCGGTTAGATGTTCTGCTGGGGAACCACGTCTACGGCTACCTGATGGTGGAGATATTTCCACCCCATCAGCTTCATGAAGATCGAGTGATGTCCGCAGCACATAGTCCACCACAATAATGAAGAGGAACGGGGCTAATGTGTCTCCTTGAAGGACACCCCAGAGAACCTCAAATGGGTCTGTGTCTCCATCAGTAGTGGATACAACGGTCATGGAACCGTCATATACTGATCTGATTGCATTAATGATCTCATTGGGGATCCCATATGCCCGAAGAATTTGGAACATGCGTGGGCGTGACACGGAATCGAAGGCCTTGAAGAAATCCACAAATATGACAGCCAAATGTCTGTCTTTCGTTGTAGAAACCTCTTCAATAATCCTTCTAAGTGCCAGAATGGGTTCAAAGGTACCTCTACCTTTTCGAAACCCATTTTGATTCCCACGCAAGAGTCTTTCTACAGGATCCCTAATGCGATTCAGCATTATTCTGTTGAATAATTTAGCTGCAATTGAGATTAGACTAATTCCACGATATGAACCAAAATAGGAGAGGTTGCCCTTCTTTGGAACGGGTGTTAGCCGATTAGTCTTCAGTTCTTGTGGTGCAATCTTAGTGCGGTACATTTCTGCTAGGATAGGGTGGGCTAGTTGAAGGCATTCTCTGATCTTAAAGACCTCGGGAGGCACATCATCAACACCAGATGCCCTATTGGTTTTAATGTCATTCGAAGCAGTTAAGAACTCTTCGAATGTTATGTCACCAATTGGGATGTCCGAGAGTATTGTGTGTGACACAGGCTTTACAGTGAAATCGTCAGTCAGTTCTCGATCATTATTTAGCAATTTCTCGAAATGAGACTTCCAGCCTGCCAAGCGGTCGGCTGGAGAATCAGCCTTCACCTTGGCAGTTGGTCGGCTTTTTCTTCCAGAGAGCAGGTTGATTGTTGCCAGGCTTCAGCAGATTTCCTGCTTTCGTCAGCAGCATTGATAGTATCAACCTGCTCGCTGATAAGCTTTGCTTTATTAATCGAGTATTGCTTGTTTAGAGATTTCACTGAAGCTTTCACTGCATTTTTTGCAGAAGTTGTACGTCGGCTACGATACTCTCTTTGGGCTTTGTTCAATGCCTCTCGCAGGTCTAGAATGCGCTGGTCTGCCCAGGGGATCTTCTTCAACTTCTGTGGCTTTAGAGGAACAGTTTTCTTTGCAGCTGACTTTACTGCTGCAGCAAACTGGGTATATTTCTCACAGTGGTTCATTTCTTCATTTATGAGACTGGAATATCTATTTGTAACCTCAATTGTAAAGTTATCCTTTATAATGGGGTTTTTATCCAAGGTAGACCAGGTATGATGTGGGGTGGACTTTTTAAGACCCTTGTTTGCACGAAGGCTTAATTTGGTCTTTCCCATAACCAATCGATGGTCAGTCTGAAATGTCCGCACTGTGAGAGAAGAGCAGTCAATTATTGATCCTCTGTATTTCTTACGGAAGATGAGGTGGTCTATCTGGGACTTATGACCACTGGGTCCCACATGGGTGTACAGCTTTCCAGGTCGTTTTTGGAAATTTGTATTGGCCGAAAACAGCTCATTTGCCAGAAGAAAATCTTGCAAATGACCTGAATTTCGGTTTACAGTGTCACTATAAACCCATGGGTTAGAAGAATAAAATAAAACAAACAAAAAGTGCACGGTTTAATTTAATCTGTGATCTATATGATTAACGTAATAATAAAGGACTGCAATATTATTTTCCTTGTGTCTTAATTTTAAATCAGAGATATTTTTGGAACGTGTACCAATTATACTACGTAACCTATCTAGTTACAATATATTAATTATTATAATAGTTATCCTACCCATAGAAATAATATATAATTTCACTAACATCATATTTGTTATTGATACTTTGTATTACGCAGTTAGTAAGTACATAATTACTGTCTGTCTGTAGTGCAGAAATAATTATTTTCCCTTACATATTCATACTATGTAATATATTATTGTGTATTTTGTATATTACTATATAATTAATAGCTCCGCTTCTCGTTAGGGGGAGTGATGTAACGCCTTCATGCTATCATGGCTCGCCCCAAGATATCTTTAGTTAGTACCGGTACAGATTGATATGTTTGCAGTATTGTCTTACCTACAGTATTTTCAATATACTTTTGACAGTCAGCTAACAACACATTTTTCTCTGACATTCAGACTGCTGCACAGTGAGCTTACATACAAGATTATCAATATCAGTAACTATGTATTGTACAGTAAAATTTATAAAACGTAATAAAACTAAGGCAGTGATTTTTTATGTCCTTTTATTTGACTTTTTTTGTCCTTTTTTTTTACGAATTATGCATAATGACTTTTGTTGTCCTTTTAATGACTTTTATTGTCCTTTTAATGACTTTTTATGTATGTATTTCTTCAAACTGTCAGACTGCTGATTTCTGGACTGTCAGACAGTTGATTTCACTATGCCTGTGCCAAAATATTCCATGATTCCATGATTTATAGACTATGAGATAGATTTCCATATGCGCCTGTGGTAAAAAGACTCTATATTTAATAGTTTGTGGTTGTTGTCGATAATCGATTACCACATGACGTAGCAAAACACTCATTTTATAGCCAACAACAATTACCAATTGATGGAAAGGAGCAGGTTAAGACAATAAACAATGCCAAAACAATAAACAGTCACTTTACCAAATCAGGGAAAGGAGCAGGTTACAGAGATGGGATTTTCTAACCAAAACAATAAACGACCACTTAACTAATTGAGGGAAAGGAGCAGGTTACAGAGGCGGGATTTTCTAACCAAAAAAATACACGATCACTTAACTTATTGAGCGAAAGGAGCAGGTTACAGAGGCGGGATTTTCTAACCAAAACAATAAACGATCATTTAACTAATTGAGGGAAAGGGACAGGTTACAGAGGCGGAATTTTCTAACCAAAACAATAAACGATCACTTAACTAATTGAGGGAAAGGAGCAGGTTACAGAGGCGGGATTTTCTAACCAAAACAATAAACGATCATTTAACTAATTGAGGGAAAGGGGCAGGTTACAGAGGCGGGCCTTTCTAACCAAAACAATAAACGGTTTTTTACCAATTCAGGGAAAGTAGCAGGTTACAGAGGCGGGATTTTCTAACCAAAACAATAAACGATCATTTAACTAATTGAGGGGGAGGGGCAGGTTACAGAGGCGGGATTTTCTAACCAAAACAAGAAACGATCATTTAACTAATTGAGGGAAAGGAGCAGGTTACAGAGACGGGATTTTCTAACCAAAACAATAAACGATAACATTACCAATTGAGAGAAAGGAGCAGGTTACAGAGGCAGGATTTTCTAACCAAAACAATAAACGATAACATTACCAATTGAGGGAAAGGAGCAGGTTGCAGAGGCGGGATTTTCTAACCAAAACAATAAACGATCACTTAACTAATTGAGGGAAAGGAGCAGGTTAAGTCCGGATTTTCTAACCAAAACAATAAACAGTCACTTTACCAAATCAGGGAAAGGAGCAGGTTATCCGTAACACTACTCAGACAGTAGTCATGATCCATTATTGATTATAAAACTAATACAGTAATAGGCCTAAATTATGTGAAAGGTATATCCACATTTTCCACAATCCTGCAATCCAGTTTGGCCTATCAATTATTTAAAATTAGTTAAAATTAATTAGCACAACCGGTAGGCCTACCATTACCGTATTTAAATGGTAGGCTACACAGTAGGCCTATAGCAGTACCGGTGCAGGTACCGGTACTAAAATACAGAAATACCTGCTTTATACCTACATCTGTACATACAATACAGCAAAATAGTGCTATATATACTATAATACCGGTACTGATAGCCTGAGAGAACAGCAGTAGAGAAACCGGTAGCATGGAACCTAACATTAGACTTTTGGAGGACATAAAAAATAAAAAAAAAAGGACAAAAAAAGGATTTAAACGGACAATAAAAATTATTGCGTAAAACTAAGTACAATTTTACCAAGAGCGAGACAATACTCCGACTCAACGATGAAGATGTAATGCACTGAACAATTTAGTATAAAACGTAATTACAGTATAAATTACAAAATAATTAATTTTTTTTATTACAGTATAATAGTAAATAATTTATAAACTAATAACTTACTGTAGGACTGACTATTGTACCTATTTTTACTTTTTTTTAAACAAACATATCGATATAAAATTTACTTATTAATGTCATTGCGTTCTTTCTGCTTACAATATTTGTGATATTCGTGAAGTGAAGTTTTGCGGTGTTTAATTAAAATATTAATTATTTGAAAAGTTAGAGTATTATTAAATAAGGACTATTATTCGATAAAAAAAGTAAGCGCAAAAAATGGGAAATATATTCCTGGTGTGGGAAATTAATGGCACATTACCCTGTTGTTAGTTATATATCGTAGTTTGCTGTGGGTGCTTGAAATGTCTCGCGACAATAATTTGGGATGATCCTTCTAATCATGCAGTGAAAGAACTTGCTATTGATTTGTATAACATGGTCAGGAATATTATTATAACTTTTTGTTGGCCACAGCTTTTGCAAAGACGGCAATGACGTCCAGATGGGATCCAACTGGTAACCTCCGGGTTGAAAGTCTGACGCTCTAACTATTCAGCTAGCGGCTCAGGTAAAAGATAGACCTGGAAATACTATCTGATGGCTTGTATGTCCGCAATTTACCTCCACATGGCCTCCCATCTGCCATACCATCATCTGCTGCCACTGTGCTCAACCCTACAGTACTTGGCCGTCTTTAACCACTCGCTACAATGAAAGGGTAGTGAATATTAACCATGAACCATCACGGCCACAATGATTAATCATACACTCTAGCTATTAATTTAGATAGGACAGTTATGGTCAGGTATGGTCAGGAATAACAACACAGTGTGTGGAGTTTGGTCTGTGCAGAACACTATCAATAGTAAAGTAGAGTTGTGGGTGGATTCCATTTTATATAGCCAAAGGTATTGTACTTGAGATTGATGGCAAAGGATGTTTCGCATATCAATGTAGCTAAGTTAATCCATTATTGGAGGCCATTAATCTCCTTGTAAAATGGAATTTAGTTTGTGTTAGCTTATCCAATTCCGCTAACATGAACCCACAAAGTAAGCCATTGAGCAATATTGGGAGCACGAGGTTGATTACCAATCAACCTCGTGTCAGCCCAGTAAACGGGGACAATAGGCCCCAAAGGAGACACACACAATAAGGGTCAGGGGCCAAACCCCTAACAGAGAGAGAACAACAGGGGCAAAGGGAAACACACCAGGGAAGGTGAAAGGGCGAGAAGTGGGATATTAGCCAATGGGGGGACAGCATCGACTAGGTACAGTAATATGGCCAACTGTGCAGTACATATATTACCTGTTGGTGCTTCCCTATTCAGTTTAGTTTACTCAGTCAGATCAGTAGGGTGGAACGGGGACTTCTGTCACCGTCCGCTACCGCCATCATACTTATATTACCTGTTGTGTCATACTATACTATATATATCAGACTATTATACCTTATACATATAACCGAACATCAGAACTCTTTTACCTTTCACACACGGCGGGGACGCGTGGATAGAAAACCCAACGGATAAACCGGGATCCGTAGATCCCGTCACAGTTTGCACACTATGTGTAAAATATACAGACTCTGAAGTAGTGTAAAATTGGTAGTAAGTAAGTATGTTGAATAACACTTGCAGGTTATTAGGGTCAACAGTTTATTAGCAACTGTAAATGGTGTTCACTCGCGAGTGTTAAATGTCATATCAGTGGTTTCCCATTAGACCGTACAATTGCAGAAAAGCCCTGACAAGTTGGTTAGTAGACACTCTCAAAACTGATAATCGGTATATCTTAGTAATGGTAAATTTTTTGACTAAGTGGATAGAAGTAGAGAGGCTGAAATCAATGAAAGCTGGTGATGTTGCTGATGTGTTTCTATAGAAATGTGTTGTCGAAATTTTGTGTGGACCAACTGAGTGGTGCAGTAGGTAATCCACGACATCAAGGGACTGTGGAACGTTGTCATGGAACCAATATTACGGAAAATTGTCGGTGATGAATCTAACTGATCTTGGGAAACAAAGATTAAGAGGGCTCTTCATGCTTATAGGAACCGGCCAACCACCACCATGGGTATTTCCCCAATGAGAGCGTTTTATAGCTAGGAGGGTCAGCAAGTAAATTGTGGTTCTATGAATGGTTAAAGTTGTAACACTTGGATTAGTCGTCAGTTAGTTGAAGGTGCAAAGTTACAGTCGAAACTTTATGAATGTGCCTAACAATGATAATGTACAGCAGGTTGAAGTCAGTTCTCCTATATATTGGCATAAAGGTGTGAGGGTTTGGCAAGAAGGATACACCATGGATGGATGGGGGGAAATTTAGTGATGTGCTGGGGCCATCGACTTATGAGATTAAACATGATTCACCTAATCGTAGAACAAAGGTGGTGAATGACTACGCTATTAAAGAGGCAGTAGGATGTGATAATGTGTTGCATCACGGTAATGGTGATCCACCAGCGGAATCTAGGGTTGTAGAGGCAGTCCTTTGGATCGGAGAATTAGAATTAGATGACTTTATCTTATTAATATACAAGGAACCTCATTACCCCTCCACTTGTTCTAGTATATAAAATTATACGAAATGTTCCGAACAAATTTATTATTATGTTATTTTAAGTATTGCACTCACTATAATGATTTGCTTAAGACTTAGATATCCCCCTGGGACAACGATTATTAATTAATAATTGTGTCAAGAGCCTCATATCGAGAGGCGTAGCGAGCCCTTCTAGCGCCCAGGGGGATGAAGCTGAGTTTCCAACAGAGAAAATGTTTCAACATTTTCGCGTATGGCTCATAATTATGTATATATCACAATCCCTGAATAATATGTCCTATTTTTAAAAGAATTCCCTGACATTTCAGCGCCCCTGTGTGAGTGCGCACGAGAGAACTCCCCCCCCCCCCCCCCCCCCCATAGATAAAGATAAGGAAGCCATACAATACCCCATCTAAATGTTGTAGCCCCAACCGCATTTATAATAATGCCTGCACCTCGGACCCAG
This sequence comes from Nemertoderma westbladi, assembly GCA_032718475.1. NCBI lineage: Eukaryota > Metazoa > Xenacoelomorpha > Nemertodermatida > Nemertodermatidae > Nemertoderma > Nemertoderma westbladi. Next base: position 76,828 of record JAUCBJ010006949.1, on the reverse strand, counting down.
TACATCTGCCTGGAACATCTGGTTTACGGAACCATGGGGTGAACTTCATTTCACCTTTTGAGTTTATATGGTTATAGCCAGGTGGGAAGATTTATTTGACCTTTATAAAGCCGAATGTGAATCGATAGTTTAGTCAATCGATAGTCTCGCCCTAAACGAAGTCCCTTGTCACACCAAATCTGTAATAATGCCATAACTGTTAAAACTGTTTGGTCATTTGTTTTGAGATATCCTGTGACAAGACATTTGCTACCCTTGGTCCCATCCTAGCATTGATCAGCATAAGATCAGTGGGATTATCAAATTAATTAAGGGAGTCGTTGCCCATGTTAACATTTTGGTGTTTGACGTATCGGGATAATGATTGCAGTATTATTCATGATGAGTCTGACATTGTTGATATTGCTAATATGGATCAGGGTATGACGCATAACAGAAAGACGACGAAGCGAAATCTCTTGAAGAATCAAATGAAGAAGATACTACTGGTACATCAGTTATGCATTCTTGCCATCGACAATGTAGTGAATTATCTAAACATACTGCATGCTTGATTATGGTGCCAACTATGTGAAACTTGGTGATTTCACAGTGACCGACATCGCCAAGAATCGGTACAACCTTTTGCCTAATCACTGCCGAAACGCGACGTAACCATTGAAGTAACAATAAACAAAATATAAAGAATACAAACTTATTATTATAGCATTATATACGGATTCTGAATTCTTCACATCTTCAGAAATAACACGCCCCCCCCCCCCCCCCCCCCCCACATCCCCAACCCAAAACTGTCAGTCGTGTGTGCTGAGATTCAGAAAGGCTTCCATGACTACGTACCGTTCACACCACAGTGTCTGCGTGTACTGCAACATTACATTATTCATTCTTTTGGTGCTGCACATTCTCAGTAGATTCTTGCCCCAACCATTTGTATTAACACTACACCAGTTACAGGTGAGGTACAGCAGTATATTGATTATGATGAAGCAAGGTTTGTAATCCTGCAGTAATGTTCCTGCCAGCTTATGCAAGGCTTTTTCCAACGTCCAAAACATGTTGGTTGCATAAATATTTATAGCGAATGGGGGGGGGGGGGGGGGGGAATATGGTCTTTTTATAAATATACGTTATACAACATAATACACCATAATTTATAATGCAGTATTGCGTACTCTCTGCAGATTGGAACGCGTTATTGATTCAGTTGGAAACTGGCCTACATAATAAATTATTTATAGCAGTAGAAATGGAAAATTGAATAGCAATAAATTACCTCAGCATGGCAACCAAAGCTAATTATAATTCAATGAAACGGATTAGTTTCCGCAAACTGTAATTTTCAGACAGATAATGCTGTTGTTTAATCTTGTAACAACATACTGTAATACTATACTATACTATACTATATTGTAATTATAGAGTAAATAACATAAACATAACAAAAAATTTGTTGTATAAAAAACGTTAATGTAGATCATAATTTTGATGTGTATAAATGTTTGAGTTTGTAACATATAAGGCTACACCCTAATATAAAATAACTACGTTATATTAACCAATATTTTATTTACAAATTTTTAACATTACTTTGAGCTGTTAGTATTAACAGACAATTGTTATTAACACCCTGTATTTCTTTATTCTCTTTTTTGACTTAACAACAAAAGTATCATATACGAGTTCATCTCAAAATGTTCGTAATTTTAAAATTTTGAAATATAACTAAACTACATTCAGACTGTACTTCTTTCAATGTAATATACTGTATTCTTAGGGCGAATTCTCACTAGCAGAGATAGTCTGAATGGATGACACTAAATTATCGCTAAATTTAGTCCAAATATTGTGGTAATTATTCTAACGACCTAACTAAAAATACGTCTCCAGATCCTGTTATAATAATTTCCATCACTTATTCACTCGTTCGTGCAACAAACTACTGTGGTTATTATACTTTCACACAATTCTGCTATTAGGATTACGCAGTCGTTTTCTCTTCTCCATCACGGATACTACAGACTACAACCACAATGCGTTGGGTCAGTTTGTGTGTCGTAATAATTATTCTACGGAATACGAAAGGTAAATTTATTATTTAAAACAATAGCCATAGCCGTACGTAAGGGGCGTGGGGCAACTACCCCCCAGCAAATATCTAGGGGGCGAATTTACATTAGGGCAAGTTTTTGAGTATTAAAGCTTTTTCCAACAGTATTATATTACAGCAGAGTGTTATTATTATATAATACCGTTGGTTATACTAATTCTTCACGAAGGATGCGCCAGTGAAAATTCAAATTTTATTTGACATTTTGCCTGCCTATTGTAGTACAATAATTATAGCTCACAGAACTACAATGCCAGTTAAATATACAATATATATTACTGCATAATAATTGTAGCAAATTCTACAATAAATTTTTACTTTTATTTCGATATTATAATTTCATTGATATCTATAATTAACTTTATCATAACACAGTAATATTATTTATCTTTATTTCCCTACATACTTCCATTGTAGCTGAATGTGATCCAATATGTTCCGACGGTCAATACTGCTTCGATTCAACTTGCGTCTGTTCCTATGGAGAATTCGGTTATGGAAGCGATACATGCTCCAGTGAGTAAATATTTTTTTATTTCGTTTTGTTTTTAGTTTTCACTGGTCACTCACTTATACTGCAGCTACTGTTAGTACATATAGGTACTCCAGCGAGTTATATAGAGCTGACTGCTTGAATCGGAAATTGGGAAATCGACGAGCATCCCAGAGACTTTCCTCAAAAAAGATTTTTTAAAACCAGGGGAGAGGGAAACCGGATTCAGTATGAAATACAGTAATACATACTGTAAGGAGTGGTAATCCGAACACCCACAAGTATCTTTAACGGTATTCCACTTTCATGGAATACAAGTCTCGGCTCGGCTCGACCCAAACCACGCCTTGCATCATTACAATAATGAAAAATAGAACAGCCGTCGCCAAACAATTGTTTACCTTGAAAGGGACATCCGAATTTTTACTGGTACAGTAAATGCATCGAATCTAATAATGTGTTTCTTCTTGTCCTTTCGATGTAAGGAAAGTGCAATGTTTAATCTGCCATCGCTACACAGAAGAAAGCACCAAGAGTTACAGTAAACTCATTAACTTTTAAGTCAGATTGATCTTTAGTATGAAGTTAGGACAATTCGTATCCGGACAATTCGTACCCGCACAATTCGTACCTGAACAATTCGTACCCGGACAATTCGTACCGGACAATTCGTATCCGGACAATTCGTACCCGGACAATTCGTACCCGGACAATTCGTACCCGGACAATTCGTACCGGACAATTCTTACCTGAACAATTCGTACCGGACAATTCGTACCTGGACAATTCGTACCGTACAATTCATACCCGGACTATTCGTACCCGAAATTTTTTTATGATGGGTACGAATTGTCTGGATACAGATAATGTTTATTTTCGAGAACAAATATTTGACCTTCTAACAGTAGGTTTTATTTTTTTACAAAAAATATGTTGTAGAACAAAAATATTTGTCATTATTGATAACTAACACGTGTTCTATAACATTTATAAAATAAATAGAAAAAACTAGCTAGTATAAAAAATCATTATACGTACATTCAGTAGTTAGTATCCGGATAATTCGTACCCGGACAATTCGTATCAGTCAAAAAACATTTCGGGTGCAAATTATCGGGGAACGAATTGTCAGGTACGAATTATCCGGGTACGAATTGTCCGGAGACACTTTAGTACTCCCCATTAAAAACAAAATCTTAGTTTTCTTCGAATTTATTACCATTGATTCTTCAATACAGAAATCTAGGACTGTTGGAATTTCGACAATAGCTCCCCTCGAGGGAGAGAACAAAAGCATCATCCATCAGAAAGAGGAAATGCAACAAAATCCAATGCTAACATGTCTGGACTTATTCTATATACAATACAAACTAAAGGAAAGAATTGAATGCTCCCTGGCGAATACCAAACTTCACTAATATGATGACAGCCCTAAAATCAACTCCTATACTAGACATACACATGCTAAGAATTGCAACCAAAAATATGCCACCATAACCTAAACGTCACAGTGCTCAAATAAGCCTGTCCTGTGAGACTCGGTGATAATAATAGGCCTTTGAAAAGACAAAATAAAATGAAACACTTTAATTTGCGAGTTCTAGCATAATTCACATATAATACGTAACCATAAATGACACATTCAAGAACGGCCTTAAACAGCCCCAGCCTGATCAATGGCGATACCATTGACTATACATAACGTGGCAAAACAAAGTCGGATTCCCCTCCATTTGTTACAATCTGATCGGTCAGCCATCGTAATTAATAAGCTTAGAGTATACAGGAGCTGGTGATATTAATCAGGGCTGTTGCTATCTAGTGAGGGGGTGTATTGGTAGCGTTTGCATTAGGACTGGGTTATGCTGAATGGTGTGGAAAGCAGTTCGAACCTAGGCAGCTGCTCTCGTTTGTATTGTTCTTTGAAGTCGAGTTGTTGCAGGTTCAACACATCACACGGGGGAAACAAGTGTTGGTGGTTGTGGGTGCTGCTGAATAGAAAACTAATTCAATAAAATTAATAGATATACACACATAAAAAAAACATCATCTTACTATTCGTCTACTTCTTAATAAATAGCGCAACTGAAAGTGAACACAGCGATCAGAGAGATAAGAAATGGCCATCCTAATAGACTGAGAAGTGAGCAAGCGATTTCCATTCCAAAATAGTCATTGAGAAAGCCGCCAAAAATGGGTCCCACAATAGACCAAACAGAGAATGCAATTCGTATCATTTGTTGGATAAGAGATCTGGTGTCAACATTATCAGGATAACCACAAACTTTGACAGCCAGTTGTGTTTGTGTTTCCAGTGCAGGAGTTACACCCCCCCCCCCCCCCCCCCCACGAATAATCCACCCCCGAATCCAAGGAGAGCACATCCAGTGATTGAGATACTGAGATAGTGGGGTAAACCCAGTAGTTCTGTACTACTACTACTACTACTACTAGGTCGAGCGAACTCGGACAGTGGAAATGAGATCCTTCCAGGCTTCCCGATTCTCCATAGTTGTCGCAATTTCGTTTCTCCCAAGTTCAGTATCCCTTTCAAGTTGCTTTACTTCGCCAGCAGTGCCCACTGAATCTTATTCTGCGTTCACGGAGGGTGGTTGATACAGGTGGTATTGTACCATAAAGCTCGGCATTTATCATGTGTTGACTCCAGCTGATCTTTAGGGCTGCCCTTAGTAGTCTTGTGTAGCAACCATCAATTAGTTGTTCAAGTGATTTAGTCAGTGTCCAGGTCTCACCCCCATATAAAAATACACTTTCCACTGTGGCTCGAAAGAACTTAGTCTTCAGGTGCCTGGAGAGATCTGATTTCCAGAGGGTATCCATTTTTGATAGAGCTACCCAAGCCTTTGCTTTCATAATTTCTGTCTTTTTTCCACTCTCTATCCATATTCCAAGGTACTTGAAGTCGCCAACCTTCCTTAGTTGATTATTATCCATTGTTGTCAAGTTTCCATCAACATTGTAGCGGTCCTTATTAGTGATTGACCTTATTGGGTGTCATGCTGTGTGATGCCTTTGGTTTGCATATCAGGACCTACCAGTACACGTCAGCTGTCTCATGATTATTATTATACATTTCTGATTTAGGTTGTACCTCTAAACTGGTGACCCAGACGAGATCTTTCAACAGCAGACTGCTACACTGTACTGTGTACCAGTACTGCCACACAATAGGCATACATCGCTAGAAGGTCTAGTAACTGCCTGACTTGCTCTTTATTCTGCTTAGTGTTGAAACTGTCAGTTATTGTGTTTCAAACTGATGATGAATGATGATAATTGTTGAGGTGCAACATACAGTACGATAAACATTTTCAAATTCTATTGTTAGAAAATTTGTCTGGCCTAGTCTATAGAGTAGGGCCTATTACACAGTATTGTATAGAATTAATATAGGACCGACCACTAATGATTATATCCAGGTGATAAGAATGAAGCTCCAATATATGGACACAAAATCGGTACCGGTTGTATGGAACACACGCCAGAGATTAATTCAGAGATTCACTTTCAGTTCTCATCTGGCGATCATGACGTCACGGCATCAATGTCATCACCAGCGGATTGCAGCAATATTTGTTATGATATGGATGTTACCAATAGCAACACCTACCAAATGAGGTAAGTTGTAACAAGGGCATTACAGGACATTGCTTTCGCCGTGAGGACCAGCCAGTGCATAATCTTGTACTTTGGCAGCCTCATGGAGTGAATAATCATGGTGGACAGCCCATGACTTTCTTGAGACGCATCTTAAAGGACACTGGCCTTGAAGATGCGGATGATCTAGCAAATGTCATGGGTGATAGGGAGTTGTGGCGGTGCAATTTTGCGATAAGCCGGCACAGCATTCTTAAAAATGCAGCTGCAATGCAGCATGCCGATCCTAGTAGTAGTAGTAGTAGTAACAAGGGCCTACTTGATGTATTATTACTGTATATAATATATATTAATGTAAAGTAGTCTATAAAGTAGGCCCGGTAGGTCTTTGTTGTAGGTCAAATCGGGTATGTCAGTACTGAATATAGATCCCAAATGTCAGTGTACTGAGTTCTGCTATAAAATGTAGAGTCAATGGAGCGAAATGAGCGCAAACACAAAATACATTTTTAGTGGGTTTTAAAAATTGTTTTAATTTAATTAAAAACATTAAGGGAAAGGAGCAGGTTACAGTGGCGGTGTTTTCAAACCAAAACAATAAACTATACATTATTTCACTTGCGGTCAATTAGCGCTGAAGATCACTATTTTCACTTGCGGATAAAGTGTGCCACTATCTGAAAATGTAATATTTTAAGGTATTTTATAACGCCTGTTTCCGTTATACGTTTGATTCAGTTTGATTATGTGCCCTAACATTGCAGCCAATCAGTAATCATCGGAGGAACTGCTTGTCTTTGTTCAAAGAATCCAACTGAGCCGACCATCCAATTGGATACCGCCAACTGTAATATACAATGTGGTAGAGACAATGAAGAGAAATGCGGCGGCAATGAAGAGTTACTGTATATGGGGGTTGAGGACCAGGTAAATTTTGGTATATTATTCAACAGCAAAAAATAGTAAGTGGGGAAAAAACCTTTTTTCACAAATTTGCAGTTTAGCGAAATTCAACTATTCTGTCTGAGTGGTTGACACGAATTATTGTTTTTAGCATTAGCACAAGCGAAGCGGGTATTCTAGAATATTAGTGAGAAAAGGGGGATTTTTCAAATACGAACATACACATACCAGTCAGTACATCGACACACACCGCTATATCTGCATACTGTACTACGGTGCATTGCCGGCCAGCCCCGCTAGGCAACGTTCCAGTGTTGGCAATCAGCCATGTAAAATATTCAAAATTCATCTCAATTATCCAGATCTATTTACAATATTTATTTTTTTTTATATATATCCAGATCTCTATGACATTCTCTGACATTTGTGTCAATTGCTGACAAACCACTTTCCCACACTGACCTTTCCCACCACTTGTCCTCCCTGACCACCAAATTTCCTCCCTGAGGGGCACCATTTTTCCTTCCTCTCCAACAGTTTCCCCCCAGACCACCACTTTTCCTCCCTGACCACCATTTCTCCTCCCTGACTACCACTTTCCCCCCCTGACAGACTGACATAGAACAAGATCATGCATAAGCTGATCTGTTGTACAATAGATATACTCTGTGGTAAAGCTCAGCTACCGTACCTGCTGCAGTGAGGTGTTGGTTTTGCCAATTAGTTGAAAGAGATTTCACAATGTTTTTGTGAGATTTGATGTATTGTAACAACACTAACACGCTAATCACTTAGTACTTACCATGATATGACGAACAGATGAATATATTAAAAATAATTAAATATATCCACGAGTAATAAATATTTTAAGATAAGATATTTTTATCTATTCAGCCTTCTGCAGATATTTCCAGCCCTTCTGTTTATCTCCATAAGTACAGCAGTGTCCACGCCCGGGCTGCCTACACTACAGAAACTCTCTCTATCACTGCTGTTGACGAAACCACCAACTCCATTGATCTCTACACCTTTCGAGATATTCGAATATCCACTCAAACTAATATTGGGAATTCTTTACTGTTGTACAGGTGTGTCAGGTTGCATATTTTAAACTAGGAAATGAAATATTGATATTATATATATATATATATAAATAATTAATATATCTGATGGTAGGTTACTGAATTAATTATTAATCAATAGCCTAAATTGTGAACTATCTGTAACTTATAGTAAAATTATTACCATATTTAGGTTAAAGTTGTGGGAACTCTCGACCCAATTAACAATTCTTTAAGGCTCTCTTGGAGTGAATGGCCCCAAATAGCGAGCAAAAATAATAATTAAACCAAAAATCTCGCTGTCATCCATAAACTATCAAAGTTAATTATGTTCTCGAGTCAGATGTTCGAAGGAAGGTTATTCACTGGCTACTCTTTCCATAAATCCCAGATCCATAAATAGAGACATAATGTTATGTTATTTATATGGAACAACAGCTGGTGAAAATAAATCCCACTGTCGGGAGTTTTTGCTAATAACAAAAGGGTCAATATTGGAGGCGCAGCTTTTTCTATTATGTGTTAGACAGAATACCAATGACATTCGTAATGTGAACAGAGGCATCTTTAACACGATTGTAAAGTTAGTGATCTATGACTTCATTCAGATTGAGGAAATATTTCCACACCTTCCGAATTATGGATCTGCAATGGGTCTGTCTGTAAGGCCTTAAAGATGCGGATGATCTAGCAAATGTCATGGGTGATAGGGAGTTGTGGCGGTGCAATTTTGTTGACAAGCCGGCACAGCATTCTTAAAAATGCAGCTGCAATGCAGCATGCCGATCCTAGTAGTAGTAGTAGTAGTCTGTAAGGTATGATCCACTGGATGACACCCCATCGAACTTCAAATAAATTTGTTACCTCTGGAACAGTGTGACTGGAAAACAATGTCGTGAATCCGTCGTAAATTGATTTTATGACATTAATGGACATCACGAATCCTATAGGCTTGAAATATTCTTTGAAATATTTTAAAGAAGATTGCAAACATGGCAGTTAATTGCATGTCCCTTTTTGCAGTTATTCCTCCAATTATCCTTTAAGTGGTGAAATAATTATCTCCAAAATGCATGATGGATGAAATGGAGAGACTCTTGCATGGCAACCCGAATGGTTTCCGTAAATGTCCCCAGGGCCCACCTTAGTGAAGTGGTTGCATTGAATTAATATCTCTCAGAGGTCGATGCTTCGATCCCCGCCTGGGGGCCAAGGCAGTTTTCGTTGCGGCATAAATGCTTTGAAGGGTCTAGCGAGTGCGCATCTCTGCCCTGCATCTTGTCGACTAATTTCATATACTCTGCAAATTTTATAAAACCAATAAATATATCAGAGTACTGTGTCTGACAAACGATGTTCAAATGGAGACGTCGGTAACAGTCAATAATTATTGAGCATGAACAGATTCTCTAAATATAGGCTTTCCAACTTGACACCCTATACTAACCCCAGTTACTAGACAAAGAAACCTAGTAATAACATTCTAAGAAAGTTAGATAGGGACACCATTACTAGAAAACGCTAAATCCAACTATACACATAAGCTAAGGTAAATAGAACCATGCTGTTTTGCGGAGTATATCGATCAGTATTTTTATTGTATTTGAATAGTTATATGTGTCGGAATTAACTTTATTTTCTCACAAGATACGCACCGTTACTTTTATGAATATCTCAATTTATTTATTGTTTCTCAAATCGAAGTAATTATAAAAAGCAATTTAACGCTTTTTATAATATGGAATTCCTTATAATATAAATTGCACTATAATATTAATCCTTACTAAATGACAATATGATATAGGAAATATATAGGATAGCAATGCATAAGTAATATTATAATACAAATAAACGCTAAAATACGGTATAACGAATAATACAATAATAAGACGATATTTATAGTTGTTGCAAATTACACAAATATACGTAAATAGTAAAATTCAATTTAATAATAAAAATATATAGTAAAAATAATAATAAAAATAATTAAAACTATGAATTATTTTACATTTGTTTACAGGAAATATGAAATCGATTTATATGAAGGTTTCTCTAGCTGGATGCCGGACGAATTAATAAAAATCCAGTACTCGGAAACAGGAAAACATTACATAACAGCTGTAATTGATTCACCAAAGGTTAGATCAAATAGGAAAGCCATACATAACAGCTGGAAAAAGTTCATCAAAGGTTAAATAGGAGAGCATTATATAAGAGCTGAATACTGTACACTGCTACTGCCAGGTACACTGCCATAATAATTAGCTCCGTAGCCTCACTATGCATGACGTTTTGGCTCATTCACTTTCTAGGTTGTTTAATATTTGTGTGAATATTTAATCTCCTACTAATAGTGCAATTATGTAACAAACCACTGTATCGTAATAGAGTCCCCCATTGCTTTCTTTGTCGTGTTCTATTTTAATCATGATGTCCCAATCGTGGAAATTTTATTAATCATATTCGAGGTACTTTCGTACACAAACCCTAACCTTCCTATTATAATCTCTACTACTCTCTGGCTACTCTCATGTTCCACCCCGACCAACAAAGCCATTGGTGAATCTGAGGCAAGTCACAAGACTAGCCTCAGTAAACACCCTAACACTTGGGTCCCCAATGCGACAAGGTGAGCTGACTGCCTTGGCAGATAAGCTTTCTCTTAGCGCAGTGGGTGTTCAAGAGCACCGAATGCAGACTGGACAGACTGATGAGGTTCTGATTAAGGACATGGGGGGCGGTTGGCGACTCGCCCTCGCGTCAGCAGATGATAGTGGCAATGGTGGAATTGGTATATTGATGAATCCAACTGCACATGCAGCATTGGACAAAATAGACCAAATCTCTAACCGCATCATCCGTTGCCACTTCTCATGTTCTGGAAGACTGGCTAAGAAGTTTCCTAAGGTGGTTCTGATTGTGTGCTACTCTCCAACTAGTGTTGCCCCTGTAGAGGAGGTGGAAAATTTCTACCACAATCTACAAGCAGCTACTGATGGAGTGGATCAGCATGCATTCTTAACATTCCTGGGAGACTTTAATGCAAGTCTGCATCAATCACCTACATCGCCCTGGGTCTATAGCAATAATGTTAACCGAAATTCTGTCCATCTTCAGGATTTTATCTCTGGAAATGGATTGTTTTCGGCTGGAACCCAGTTCAAGAAGCGAACTGGAAAGATATGGACTCATAGTGGACCCAGTGGTCACAAGTCCCAGATAGACCATATTCTGTTTCGTAGGAAATACAGGAGCTCTATACAAGACTGTAATACATTTACGCTTCGACCCTTCTCCAGTGATCACCGCCTTATTGTGGCCAAGGTAAGACTTAGTCTGCGTGCTAGCAGATCAACGAAATCTGCCTTGCCGCGGCATGACTGGTCCTCTCTGTTGCAACAGCCAAGTGTGAGATCCAGCTTCACACTACAGCTGAGCAACAGGTATGAGGCTCTTGCCTCTGAGGCGGCAGATCACTGTGAGGGCTATACTGCCTTTACAGAAGCAGTTAAGTTAGCAGCTGCGGAAACAGTTCCTGTATACCCTCGAAACAGGAAAAGGGCCCCCTGGACTGACAACAAAATTCAGAAGTGCCGAAATGACCTCCATAAGGCGCAGAAAGAGTCCCGACTCAAACAGACTACAGCGGCCAAGAATGCAGTTAAGGTTGCATCTAGGTCCCTGAACAGGCAGTACTCTGCTAATCTACAGGAGCTAATAAACCAACAGGTTGATGCCATCAATGATGCTGACGACAGCAGGCAATCATCCCAGGCATGGAAATCGATCAATCTGCTTACTGGGCGGAAAAGCCAACCAACCACCAAGGTTAAGGCTGAATCACCAGCCGATCGCCTCAATGGTTGGAAAGCCCACTTTGAAAAGCTCCTCAATAATGACAGGGTATTGCCTGATAACTTTATAGAAGTAAAAGTGTCTGAGTCTGTACTCCCAGATATTCCCATTGGCGATATCTCCTTTGCAGAAGTGAAGGCTGCTGCAAAGAGCATTAAGACCAATCGTGCCAGTGGAGTAGATGGTGTTCCCCCTGAGGTCTTAAAAATACCTGAGTGTTTAAAGCTCATCTATCCCATCATAGTAGACATGTACCGAACAACAAGAGTCCCACAAGAAATGAAAACAAATAAGTTGGTGCCAGTTCCCAAGAAGGGCAACCTAACACTCTATGGTTCTTTTCGGGGAATCTCATTGATCTCGATTGCTGCAAAGCTATACAATAGGATTCTATTAAATCGCATCAGGGATCCCATTGAGAGACTGCTCCGTGGAAATCAGAATGGGTTCCGTAAAGGTCGTGGGACCATGGAGCCCATTTTGGCACTTAGAAGGATAATTGAAGAGTTATCAAAAAAGAAAGACAGGCATCTGGCTGTTATCTTTGTTGACTTCTTCAAGGCCTTTGATTCAGTCTCTCGCTCACGTATGTTCAGCATACTTTCATTATATGGGATTCCTGATGAAATTATTGCAGCAATCAGATCAGTATACGATGGTTCGACAACATTTGTGTCTACTGTTGACGGTGACACAGAACCATTTGAAGTGTTATGGGGCGTCCTCCAAGGAGACACACTTGCACCATTTTTGTTCATTATTGTGGTTGACTATGTTCTACGCATGTCCTTAGATCATTATAATGATGATGGGGTGATGATAACTCCACCTACTGGCTCCAGAAGTCGAGGAAATCCTGCCAAGTACCTAACTGATCTAGACTTTGCTGATGACTTAGGAGTACTCTCAGAATCATTAGAGGGAGCCCAACGGCTCCTCAGCTCATTAGAACATGCTGCTTCTAGTGTTGGTCTTTTTATTAACTCCAGAAAGACCAAAATTCTGACAGTTAACTTTGAAAGTCCTCAGCAAGTCTCTGATCGGATGAGCATAAGCTCAAAGGATGGTATGCTTGAGCATGTGGACGACTTCTGTTACCTGGGATCATGGATCCGGAAGTCAGGTGAGGACCTTCGAATATGTAAGGGAAAGGCATGGGCAGCCTTGAATAGGCTTTCCAGGATTTGGAAGTCACCGAGAATTAATCGGAAACTTAAGGTCAGATTATTTAGAGCAGCAGTAGTTCCAGTACTCCTCTACGGGAGTCCATGCTGGGCTCTAACTGCTGAGGACACCAAATCTCTGGATGGCACATTCACAAGAATGCTACGCCGGGTTCATTGTGTCAAGTACAATGCACACATCTCCAACCAGACACTATATAACATTGGAGGTGTCTCATTGGTTCCCCCAAGCTTGACACTAGAACAAAATCGCCTCCGCTTTGCAGGACATTGCTTTCGCCGTGAGGACCAGCCAGTGCATAATCTTGTACTTTGGCAGCCTCATGGCGTGAATAAGCATGGTGGACAGCCCATGACTTTCTTGAGACGCATCCTAAAGGACACTGGCCTTGAAGATGCGGATGATCTAGCAAATGTCATGGGTGATAGGGAGTTGTGGCGGTGCAATTTTGTTGACAAGCCGGCACAGCATTCTTAAAATGCAGCTGCAATGCAGCATGCCGATCCTAGTAGTAGTAGTTCCTATTATAATAGGAGGTTGAGTTGACTTTAACTGTTGGCTTGACTTTGGCTCCCGTGGAACAGATCTCACAAACGACCTCGCTAATATTGGTTTTATAGGATTAAACTCTCGAAATAGCATTATCGATCTCCTCTCCTTAAAATCCCCAGGTACAAATCTAACTACACTACCACTTGTAATGGTCACCCAGCAAGAAAACATCAGTCAGTTGCCGTTACCTCGGTATCCAATCTAACATCTCCCCAGGAAATGCTTAAGCGTCTATCTCGGAAAATAAACCTTCAGAATTTCATAGATATGACCAGCTACCACCAGTTATCGGGAAATACGTAGGTAATGCAGCTACCCTTTTAACTGAAATGCTTGTGGACACATCTATCAAAAGTAGAATGAAAACATACGGAAAACCTTGGTTTGACTTTGGACTGTTGTCGCTCAAAACAAGAGCTGCTCGCGGCTATGACATTTCAAAATAACTCAAATACAGAAAGAACACGATGTTGGTCCCTTAGATAAATAAGAGTACAAAAAGTTGATAAACAGAAAACGAAACAAATTCGAGGAGGACTCTCTGATGGAACTTGTTAGTCGCTTGGAAGTTAAACCATGGCTCCTTCATAAGAACTGTTCTCGTTCAATTGCTCCAATCGACTCCGCCACCCTAAACTCTCATTTCAAAAGTCTGCTTTGAGTCACAGGAGATGACGTTTTACACAATATACCTCCCAGTACCGAAAACCAAAAAAAGGCGGCTTTCATAGACTTTCAGAAAGCCTTTTCTTTTATATATATAGACTATATTATATAGACTTTTCATTAAGTTAACCATTTATTTCTTTTGTCAAAGCTAAACGAATTCGGTATAAAAGGTAAATTATTCGATTTAATTTAATTTAGAATTTACTACAAAACAATATTCGAATTTTCGTCGGTCTCCGTCTATCCGAAATAATAAAAATTGCTTGGGGTTTTACAGGGAGATTGTTTCTCCCCATTATGATTTATTATATTTATTTCCGACTTAGCATTGGCCTTATGACAAACAATATCAATACTTAAGTTTTTGTTTTACTCTGATGACCTGGTTCTGTATGCTAATGACAGACAGACTATTCAGAATGGCCGGGATATACCTGTACTTCACTCTTGGTGCCTCAAAAATCGAATGGATGTAAATCTCATTAAAACTAAAATTGGTAAATTTAGAAAGGCGGGATGGTTAGCAACTACAGACAGATTTACATATGGAGGAAAAGCTGTAACCATATGTAATGAATATGACTGGACTACCTTACAAACATCGATTAGCTTCTCGAAACACATTATCTCAATATATCTCAAAGTAAAAAAATCATGCACTGCACACAGGCTCACCTCGACCTATTAGCTGCTATACAACAAAAATTCGGAATTAAAATCGCTCTGATGGCTCTCTACTCCCTTCCGGTTTTCGCACGTTTCCTAACATTAGCAAAATTGAAGGAACTTGATCGCATAAAATCAATTTACATTAAACGTTTACTAGGATTACATATTACGGCATCATCAACTTTAGCTCAGCATTTTGTTGATAAACACTCATTTATCGAAGACGTAACTAAACGCCGAAATTATGACCCAATATAATAACATCGCTACAATCATGAACAACATTTTATTGATGCAAACTATTTAGCCCTTGCTACTTCAACCTGATAACGAAAGCAATGGAACCGCCACGTACTAACGCAATGAACAGCTCAAAGATTCCGCCATAAAATATGTAAGACCGATGATCGGCCTTTCCACTCGCTCACTGCGGATTGAATCTCCCGCTATTGCAACTCCAACTTTTCCGACCACTATCACATAGTGCGATGCGCAATGTCCCCGACTCTAGCGGGTATCGTCGCGTTACGGCTAATTTTTTGGGAGAATAGCCGTAACGCAACTTTCAAAGTCGCGGTACTTATTAAATATTGTATAATTATTGTTATATTGAGTACCAAAGTACGGCCATAGCCTGCTTGTCAGTCACCAAACAGAACGCCACATGGTCTAGGTAGAGAGCCAGGCATTGGTTAACAACATCGACATCACATTCAATTAATGTTGTATTATATGGTATTCTTAGTCACAGCCTCAAACACAGGTACGGTGTTGTTAACCAACGCCTGGCTCTCTACCTAGACCATATGGCGTTCTGTTTGGGATTGACAAGCAGGCAATGGCCGTCCTTCCAGCCGCTGATCACCCAATTGAAGGTCCAGCAGCATTGGGAGGGGGTGGTGATCCCGACTGACATCTTGGTGTAGTGAACCACCCCTTAATGGCCGACCCATTCCAAACCACACCACCATCGAACCAAATGCCACACGCGAGCGATTACTGGCTAATTCAAGAGATTTAGTTTTAGATACTTTTGATTTGGTTATTGATGTTAATGATAAATTCAAAGTGCAATATTTCGGCAATATACTGACTGATATACTTTCGACCAATATACCTATGGTACTGTGTACTGTGGTACTCAATACAACAATAATAATACAATAATTAATAAATTAAGTTTTTTTATTTAAAATCCCCCCCCCCCCCCCCTGGATACCATGCTGTAAAACATTATTACATTTTACATTTTTCGAACCTTTCTTATCTGTACGTAAACACCATAGAATAATATTGATAATGATTCCCTAATGTAAAACCAATACAATAGATTAGCCACTACAATCGACTTTTTAAGTAGCCGTACCGCGACTTTCAAAGTCGCGTTACGGCTACTCTGAAAATTAGCTGTAACGCGACCTTCCATAACGCGACATTAGCCGTACCGCCAAGGCGCCCTCTAGCGGAACTGACAGGCAAGTAACCCCACCCCCCTCCCCCACTCCCGCCTCCATCCCCACCCGCCTGGCTCACACGACCTGACGAAGAGGGCTACATTGTATGGCTATGCTCACTGCCATAACTAAATTAATAATAATTATTATAAACAATATTATTGTGCTATATGTTGTTGTTGTTGTTTATTAATTTACCTTGAATAAAGGTGTAAAGAATGTTAATAATTGTGCAATTTTAACCATATATATTTTCGTTATAGGCATATATTAATATATAATCGTACACACCAGTGATTAGGAGATAGGGTTTGCTTGTATCACAGTATTATTATTCAATACAAATTAAACGATAAACACACTTTACAGCCAGTGATTGCTTCGTCTGAAGTCACACTGAAGGAGGAGATTTCAGAATTTACAACGACTATACACTGTCCAGTGTACCAACCGGCCTTTATTGATGCAAAGTGTTACATTCGAGTGTTGTTCGGAACAAATGTTAAAGTGAAAGTTGATTGGGGAAAGGGTGAAGCAGCACAGCACTATGCAGCATTAGGTAATATAGTCTATAATAATTAGTATATAATAATTAATCTACACTGGATTTGTATATTTTTTCTATATATTTATGATATATGATTTTGACGTTTAGTATTTGTTTTTTTCGTTTTTATGTCATGTGACATTCAAAGCTGGTAATTAGTACCTTTGGTAGGTATATGTTTGAATAGTTGCATTAATAACAGATCCTCTGACATTCACACATTGCAATTCAGTACCATGTACATTGTATATATTTGTTTTAACAGATCCTGTGACATTGTAAGGGAAATAAATATATATAAGTAATAAATAATAAAATATAAGGAAATAAAAAGATACCCAGACATGAAACATTTCAACACTGTCAAGTGTAATAAAACTTTAAAAAGTCACATAAACTAATAACTGTATAATAAGATATAATGATAGCAACCGACCACAGCCAACCGGGGTATGGGTAGTAGCTTCAGCTGGATAGCCCAATCACCATGAGAATATACTCAGTCACCTATATACTATGAATACTACTACTACTAATATAATAATACTATAAATATGACCAATACAGTATACAAGCTTGCCAGCGAGAGCTGGTAATATGGACGGATCCATTGCTATCAATATTGTTGAAATAAATTACGCGCCTATGCAGGGCAGCCTAATACGAAAAACGCAAAACGAAACATTGGGCAATCTTCCGTCTGTACAAAATACAATTATTATTGTTGTAATAAATTAGGCGCCTAAGCAGGGAAGCCTAATAAGTAATAACTAATGAGAACCCAATAATGTCAATGTGGAACAGACAGTACACTCAATTGCACTACTGCTACTTACCTCCACACTGATCCTCCATTAGGATGTTGTCTTGGCAACGATATTATTATTTTTTATTAGTAGTATATTTTGTATGTTAAAAAAACACTGTTTGTAAGAAATGTATCTTCTCCTACAATTCTTAATGAAATAAAGCAAAATTTTGCAGAAAGCTTGTCCAACAGATGCTCCCTATGGGGTGTCGACAGAATTTTGATTGAGTGAATTCTACGATTATGATTGGTCATTCTAGAATTAATTTAACTGTTGCTTAGCAACCAGCAGGTCCCTCGCAACCAAAATCTTGCTTATATAACAAGGTCCGATAATGAATCTATCATCACAGTTTCATCCAATTCCATCAGCATTAAGTGCAAGAAGTTGTGCGTAGAAACAAACAGACAAACAAACAAAACAAACATGCACGAGAATTAAGGACATCCATGATGGATCCATCCAATACGAATATGTTACGTACAGGCATCATCAGTGGGTTGGAATATATTTGTTCATTCGTTTTAACAGATCCTGTGACATTCACAGCTGGTAATTCAGTACCCTGGTATATATATTCCGCTGAATCGTCACCCAACTACTCAGCATACACTGTATCAGACACTCCGGCTACAGTCACAGACAGTCCCTTCCAACAACATGGCTACCTTAAAGGAATGGAAGTTTACTGTACTGGACCTGGGACAATTAAAGTTGCGGTTGGTATCAAATAAATTAACTTTTTTATTCATGAAAGTAACGTTTTCCCTAAACTCTATGATTTGTGCATACCATGAATTATTGGGTGTAAGTACTTATAGCTGAACTTGTATACTGTATACAAAATCGGATCTAGAACATCCCAAATAATGGTCATAAAAAACTAAAAAACTCATGATTGTAGCCCTAAAGCTGATGAACATTTTGGTATGTATGTTAGACGATAATTGAGATATAAATACATAAAGTAGCATTTAGCAATGAAAAATGTCAAAACGGCCAAACTGAAACAAAACGTTGTCTTATACAGAGACTCATTAATGCTGTTGTCCTTGTTTACACAAATATTAGTTGCATTTTGGACTTTTGCGTTTGACTCTGTTGGTGATTTTTTTATATTTGAATAATAATCGATGAAAATTTTTAAATTTTAAATAATGAAGTAAAAAATATTGAATTAATTACATTTACCTATTTTTCCATTTTCTCCATGATGTAACCCATAACATATCATGTTGGTTTCTTTAGTTTTATTAGACTTTACCGTTTACTGGTTTAATTAAAGCTGAGAATTCCATACTTAATTATTATTACCAATGTACAACTGTACTGCGGACTGTGAATTTGACTACCTTGCAATTATTATTATTTTATATTTTGAAATTTTATATATGGAAAAAAACACCCGCAGAAAGATTCTCAGCAATACAAGATGATGCAGTCACCACTATTAGGAATGTCAAATCAAAGAAGAGTATGTCAATTGAAGATGAGAAAAATTTACTAGAATACTTGGACAAACTAAACGCACTCTTCCTGACATCACTCAGTGTAATAGCTGAATCGCGAAAAGAAACATTAGACACCAAGAATAAAGTCACAGAATGCAAAGACAAACTCCTTGGAGCTTTGCGACAAAGGGGAAACCCTCCCCCATAATCCACACATCTTGTCCAACCTCAAAGAAAGGTGAGTACACAACAAAAACACTCCACCCGCTTAATCAGAAGTACAATTCACCCAGGAAGATGGAATCACACAGCATCCATCACCAGATCCAGGGATAACGCTATAGATCACCACACAGGCACCAACAAATGAAAAATGACCATGGCTGGGGTCGCCCACAAAAGGGGTTAATTGTTGGTATTAATACCAGATTGTCAACAACACAGAGAATAATTTCCCAGAACTCATCAATCATAGCAGTTGAAGCCTGTGATATCATCATAGTAAATGCTTACTTTCAACCAAACACTGATGATTCAGAAATACTCCTCGAGTTGTCAGCAGCAATAAAACATATCCATGCACAGTCTTCTAAACCAATAGTCTTAGCTGGGGTCTTTGAATAGGCTTTCCAGGATTTGGAAGTCACCGAGAATTAATCGGAAACTTAAGGTCCGATTATTTAGAGCAGCAGTAGTTCCAGTACTCATCTACGGGAGTCCATGCTGGGCTCTAACTGCTGAGGACACCAAATCTCTGGATGGCACATTCACAAGAATGCTACGCCGGGTTCATTGTGTCAAGTGCAATGCACACATCTCCAACCAGACACTATATAACATTGGAGGTGTCTCATTGGTTCCCCCAAGCTTGACACTAGAACAAAATCGCCTCCGCTTTGCAGGACATTGCTTTCGCCGTGAGGACCAGCCAGTGCATAATCTTGTACTTTGGCAGCCTCATGGAGTGAATAAGCATGGTGGACAGCCTATGACCTTCTTGAGACGCATCTTAAAGGACACTGGCCTTAAAGATGCGGATGATCTAGCAAATGTCATGGGTGATAGGGAGTTGTGGCGGTGCAATTTTGTTGACAAGCCGGCACAGCATTCTTAAAAATGCAGCTGCAATGCAGCATGCCGATCCCTAGTACTAGGGGTCTTTAAGTGCAGACTAGATGGGAATGATGGACATGGTGACTTACTCTGCAGTGGCCTATTGGTAACATATCTACATGTCCTAAATGATCCTACTATTGCTGGAATGGTAATAGCATTATAGACTTAGTATTTGTTTCTAAAGAGTTATTGGACTCTGTATCTTTGGCAGTTCTGGTTACTTTAAATACCAAACATTAGTGGCTGTACATTTGGATTGATCAAAGTAGTATGACTTCACACAGACAGCACTGAGCAACACCAATCCGGAGGATAGATGTAGAGACTCTAGATGCACTACTAAACTGATCTATTTTGATAATGATCATTGCATATCAGTCAGCATTGATGGGACATCACATCCAACCTTATAAAGGCGGCCATTAAACCTAGGAAGAGGAAAGCAAAACTCGACTCAAACTTTTTATAAAGCACAGTGCGAAACCAGACTTGCCTTCACGGAAATGCAGAAAAATGCAAACGATGTATCACGCAAAAACTTCTAAATCAAACAGAGAAACTACAAGCAGATTATAAAGAATACTAAAAAGATTTTCAAGACAGGGAGGGGACATCGTCGTATCGAAGAATGAGAGTCGGACAAACTCAGTTTCTGGAACATCTTAAAAAGAAGCAGTAGCAAACCAACTTCTCAACAAGTTACTGAAGAGCAATGGCCCAGACACTTCTCTTCTTTTCTATCTAAAGATGTGGATACCTACCTTCCAGATCTACCACAAAATTCCTCCAACAGATTGGATAGGCCAATCGACGCAATATAAGTAACTGTAGCTGTGAACTCTCAGAAAAATAACAAAGCCTGTGGGCCAAAAGGCATTTCCAATGAATCACTAAAAACTGGTTTCAGACTTCTGCTACTGTACCTTTTAGCCTTCTTCTCACTTTGCTTCTATATGACTTCCTGCCCTGCTTCATGGCTCTTATCATACCTTCTTCCCCTGTACAAAGACCAAAAGGACAAGAGTAAAAGGTTGTAAGAAATTACCTGACATTTACCACGCAATTACACTGCTCTCATGTCTTATGAAAACATATACAACAATACTGTACAGTACAATCGTCTCTAATCTTGTGCAAAATCGTGTGGTGCGTTTGCTAATGAACAATTTGGCTACAGGAAGAACCAACCAATCTACTGTTATGGCCTGTTATGGCCAGCTTCTGTTTTCCTGGATCAAACCAGCGCTGTCCCCCAGAGGAGGTCACCTATACTGCATTTTCGTTGACTTCACAAAATGTTTTGACTCTGCCTACAGATCCCTCCTGGCTAAGAAGATAGCATGTCTTGAAGTAAGTAAAAACTTCATTGGATGTATCTGGGCCTTAATTGCAATAAATTTTGTCTGCATTTGCATTGGTGGTTACATACTTGATCCCATATCTCAGACTGTTAGTTGGTGTCACCCAAGGCGACCAAATAATCACCATTGCTGTCTATTCACTGCAGATCTCCCAGCTTTTATTACTGCTGTTGGGTGCTTGAAATTATAATACGCAGATGACTTAGTCATAGTTGGCAACTCGATAGAGGAAGTACAGGCGGGACTAAATAAACTGGAAAGAGTACTGCAATATAAATAACCTTACAGTTAACCTAAGAAAAACAAAGGTCATTAAATTTCGCTGTGGTGGCCTCTTAACATCTTCAAATAAACTTTCTTATAAGAACTCGAATTTGGAGTTTGGAAGCAGATTTGTATATTTGGGTGTGATGTTCACAACTACATATAAATCATCATGACATCATGATCTGCAAAAAAAATGATATGCATCTATCCACTAGAGTTATCCTTCGGATAATCTCTTTAGAATCAACCAAGAGACTTTGGATTTCCATTATATATCCTCCAATTACATACGGCTGCGAAGTTTTAACAATTCAGCTGATATACCAGACTTGGTTCATATCACACGAGTCCGCGGCGTTTACTGGAAACTGTGGTGCGGGGTAAGCAAGTTCACCTCAACCACAGCCATACTTAGTGCAGTGGACCGGCGCCGATTCAGTCCCTGATAGTAACATTGACCTCGCCTCCCTGTCAGGTCGACGTCGTAGAGCTGCGGCCCAGTTTGAATCGAATGGGTTTCACCACCAAATCTTCGAAAAATCTACGTGCTGGCGTCCGTCATCATCCTACATCTATTGGCTATGTCGTCAACCTGCGACAGACAAAGGTCATGCAAAAGTCTGCACTGCAATTACAGATACCGTCAACAGTGACCTGCAACTCGCTCGATTCTTGTTGTGCCTCGAAACACCTGAGTAACTCTAAAATATACACCACTATTCTTTTTAATAATAATCAAAACATTCTGCATTTAACATAATAGTTACTTCAAGTTCTTTACATCTTTAAATTTTAATAAATATTTATTTGTTTTAGTATTGTGCTAATTAACTCTATATATATCCATGAAGGATTAAAGTAAAATATAATTTCATTCCAGTTGTTTGAAAAATTATGGTGAATTAATATTTTGTTCAAATATTATACTGATTCTAAATCTACAATCAAATTTGCTATATTACGTCACATTTTCATATAAATTCTAATAATTTGTAACTTTACCAATTTCTTGCTACTTAATGTAACTAGACCTAAATTGTATCTTGTAAAACTTTCTCCAAGCTTAGTTTCTGCTAACTTGGCAAATGTAAAGGTTAACATGTAACACTAAATATAATGTACAAAATCTGATATTTTGAATCTCATGTTCTTTTTGCAGATTTATCGAACTGGTTGTGACCCGAACACAGAATGTTACTCGTTTCCACAAAAATCGTGTGTCACTAAATCGAATACAGACGACGAGTGTATCGACATAAATGTCAAAATTTGTGCCGACGGGAAAAAGTTATGTTCCAAAGACAACCGATGTGTGGCGCAAGATGATACCTGCGACGATGACACTATTGGGTCTGCGCCAGTGTACACCAAAGTAGGTTTACAAGTGTACCCAACTAAGTTTATCAATGTACACCAGAGTAGTTTACCAGGGTACACCAAAGTAGTTTACCAGTGTACACCAAAGCAGTTTACCGGTGTACACCAAAGTAGTTTACCGGTGTACACCAAAGTAGTTTATCAGTGTACATCAAAGTAGTTTATCAGTGTACATCAAAGTAGTTTACCGGTGTACACCCAAGTAGTTTACCAGTGTACACTAAAGTAGTTTACCAGTGTACACCCAAGTAGTTTACCATATCAGTGTACATCAAAGTAGTTTATCAGTGTACATCAAAGTAGTTTACCAGTGTACACTAAAGTAGTTTACCAGTGTACACCCAAGTAGTTTACCAGTGTACACCAAAGTAGTTTATCAGTGTATATCAAAGTAGTTTATCAGTGTACATCAAAGTAGTTTATCAGTGTACATCAAAGTAGTTTACCAGTGTACACTAAAGTAGTTTACCAGTGTACACTAAAGTAGTTTACCAGTGTACACCAAAGTAGTTTATCAGTGTACATCAAAGTAGTTTACAGTGTACACCAAAGTAGTTTATCAGTGTACATCAAAGTAGTTTATCAGTGTACATCAAAGTAGTTTACCGGTGTACACCAAAGTAGTTTACCAGTGTACACCAAAGTAGTTTACCAGTGTACACCAAAGTAGTTTATCAGTGTACACCAAAGTAGTTTACCAGTGTACACCAAAGTAGTTTATCAGTGTATATCAAAGTAGTTTATCAGTGTACATCAAAGTAGTTTATCAGTGTACATCAAAGTAGTTTACCAGTGTACACTAAAGTAGTTTACCAGTGTACACTAAAGTAGTTTACCAGTGTACACCAAAGTAGTTTATCAGTGTACATCAAAGTAGTTTACCGTGTACACCAAAGTAGTTTATCAGTGTACACTAAAGTAGTTTACCAGTGTACACCCAAGTAGTTTACCATATCAGTGTACATCAAAGTAGTTTATCAGTGTACATCAAAGTAGTTTATCAGTGTACATCAAAGTAGTTTACCAGTGTACACTAAAGTAGTTTACCAGTGTACACCCAAGTAGTTTACCAGTGTACACCAAAGTAGTTTATCAGTGTATATCAAAGTAGTTTATCAGTGTACATCAAAGTAGTTTACCAGTGTACACTAAAGTAGTTTACCAGTGTACACCCAAGTAGTTTACCAGTGTACACCAAAGTAGTTTATCAGTGTATATCAAAGTAGTTTATCAGTGTACATCAAAGTAGTTTATCAGTGTACATCAAAGTAGTTTACCAGTGTACACTAAAGTAGTTTACCAGTGTACACCAAAGTAGTTTATCAGTGTACATCAAAGTAGTTTACCGTGTACACCAAAGTAGTTTATCAGTGTACATCAAAGTAGTTTATCAGTGTACATCAAAGTAGTTTACCGGTGTACACCCAAGTAGTTTACCAGTGTACACTAAAGTAGTTTACCAGTGTACACCCAAGTAGTTTACCATATCAGTGTACATCAAAGTAGTTTATCAGTGTACATCAAAGTAGTTTATCAATGTACATCAAAGTAGTTTACCAGTGTACACTAAAGTAGTTTACCAGTGTACACCCAAGTAGTTTACCAGTGTACACCAAAGTAGTTTATCAGTGTATATCAAAGTAGTTTACCAGTGTACACTAAAGTAGTTTACCAGTGTACACCCAAGTAGTTTACCATATCAGTGTACATCAAAGTAGTTTATCAGTGTACATCAAAGTAGTTTATCAGTGTACATCAAAGTAGTTTATCAGTGTACATCAAAGTAGTTTATCAGTGTACATCAAAGTAGTTTACCAGTGTACACTAAAGTAGTTTACCAGTGTACACCCAAGTAGTTTACCAGTGTACACCAAAGTAGTTTATCAGTGTATATCAAAGTAGTTTATCAGTGTACATCAAAGTAGTTTATCAGTGTACATCAAAGTAGTTTACCAGTGTACACTAAAGTAGTTTACCAGTGTACATCAAAGTAGTTTATCAGTGTACATCAAAGTAGTTTACCAGTGTACACTAAAGTAGTTTACCAGTGTACACCCAAGTAGTTTACCAGTGTACACTAAAGTAGTTTACCAGTGTACACCCAAGTAGTTTACCAGTGTACACCAAAGTAGTTTATCAGTGTATATCAAAGTAGTTTATCAGTGTACATCAAAGTAGTTTATCAGTGTACACCAAAGTAGTTTATCAGTGTATATCAAAGTAGTTTATCAGTGTACATCAAAGTAGTTTATCAGTGTACATCAAAGTAGTTTACCAGTGTACACCCAAGTAGTTTACCAGTGTACACCCAAGTAGTTTACCAGTGTACATCAAAGTAGTTTACCAGTGTACACCCAAGTAGTTTACCAGTGTACATCAAAGTAGTTTACCAGTGTACACCCAAGTAGTTTACCAGTGTACACCCAAGTAGTTTACCAGTGTACACTAAAGTAGTTTACCAGTGTACACCCAAGTAGTTTACCATATCAGTGTACATCAAAGTAGTTTATCAGTGTACATCAAAGTAGTTTATCAGTGTACATCAAAGTAATTTACCAGTGTACACTAAAGTAGTTTACCAGTGTACACCCAAGTAGTTTACCAGTGTACACCAAAGTAGTTTATCAGTGTATATCAAAGTAGTTTATCAGTGTACATCAAAGTAGTTTATCAGTGTACATCAAAGTAGTTTACCAGTGTACACCCAAGTAGTTTACCAGTGTACACTAAAGTAGTTTACCAGTGTACACCAAAGTAGTTTATCAGTGTACATCAAAGTAGTTTACCGTGTACACCAAAGTAGTTTATCAGTGTACATCAAAGTAGTTTATCAGTGTACATCAAAGTAGTTTACCGGTGTACACCCAAGTAGTTTACCAGTGTACACTAAAGTAGTTTACCAGTGTACACCCAAGTAGTTTACCATATCAGTGTACATCAAAGTAGTTTATCAGTGTACATCAAAGTAGTTTATCAGTGTACATCAAAGTAGTTTACCAGTGTACACTAAAGTAGTTTACCAGTGTACACCCAAGTAGTTTACCAGTGTACACCAAAGTAGTTTATCAGTGTATATCAAAGTAGTTTATCAGTGTACATCAAAGTAGTTTACCAGTGTACATCAAAGTAGTTTACCGGTGTACACCAAAGTAGTTTACCAGTGTACATCAAAGTAGTTTATCAGTGTACACCAAAGCAGTTTACCGGTGTACATCAAAGTAGTTTACCAGTGTACACCAAAGTAGTTTATCAGTGTACATCAAAGTAGTTTACCAGTGTACACCAAAGTAGTTTACCAGTGTACACCCAAGTAGTTTACCAGTGTACACTAAAGTAGTTTATCAGTGTACATCAAAGTAGTTTATCAGTGTACACCAAAGTAGTTTATCAGTGTATATCAAAGTAGTTTATCAGTGTACATCAAAGTAGTTTATCAGTGTACATCAAAGTAGTTTACCAGTGTACACCCAAGTAGTTTACCAGTGTACACCCAAGTAGTTTACCAGTGTACATCAAAGTAGTTTACCAGTGTACACCCAAGTAGTTTACCAGTGTACATCAAAGTAGTTTACCAGTGTACACCCAAGTAGTTTACCAGTGTACACCCAAGTAGTTTACCAGTGTACACTAAAGTAGTTTACCAGTGTACACCCAAGTAGTTTACCATATCAGTGTACATCAAAGTAGTTTATCAGTGTACATCAAAGTAGTTTATCAGTGTACATCAAAGTAATTTACCAGTGTACACTAAAGTAGTTTACCAGTGTACACCCAAGTAGTTTACCAGTGTACACCAAAGTAGTTTATCAGTGTATATCAAAGTAGTTTATCAGTGTACATCAAAGTAGTTTATCAGTGTACATCAAAGTAGTTTACCAGTGTACACCCAAGTAGTTTACCAGTGTACACTAAAGTAGTTTACCAGTGTACACCAAAGTAGTTTATCAGTGTACATCAAAGTAGTTTACCGTGTACACCAAAGTAGTTTATCAGTGTACATCAAAGTAGTTTATCAGTGTACATCAAAGTAGTTTACCGGTGTACACCCAAGTAGTTTACCAGTGTACACGAAAGTAGTTTACCAGTGTACACCCAAGTAGTTTACCATATCAGTGTACATCAAAGTAGTTTATCAGTGTACATCAAAGTAGTTTATCAGTGTACATCAAAGTAGTTTACCAGTGTACACTAAAGTAGTTTACCAGTGTACACCCAAGTAGTTTACCAGTGTACACCAAAGTAGTTTATCAGTGTATATCAAAGTAGTTTATCAGTGTACATCAAAGTAGTTTACCAGTGTACACCAAAGTAGTTTACCGTGTACACCAAAGTAGTTTACCAGTGTACATCAAAGTAGTTTATCAGTGTACACCAAAGCAGTTTACCGGTGTACACCAAAGTAGTTTACCGTGTACACCAAAGTAGTTTATCAGTGTACACTAAAGTAGTTTACCAGTGTACACCAAAGTAGTTTACCAGTGTACACCCAAGTAGTTTACCAGTGTACACCAAAGTAGTTTACCAGTGTACACCAAAGTAGTTTACCGGTGTACACCAAAGCAGTTTATCAGTGTACATCAAAGTAGTTTACCAGTGTACACCCAAGTAGTTTACCAGTGTACACCAAAGTAGTTTACCAGTGTACACCAAAGTAGTTTACCAGTGACCACCAAAGTAGTTTATCAGTGTACATCAAAGTAGTTTACCGGTGTACACCAAAGCAGTTTATCAGTGTACATCAAAGTAGTTTACCGGTGTACACCAAAGCAGTTTATCAGTGTACACCAAAGTAGTTTACCAGTGTACACCAAAGTAGTTTACCAGTGACCACCAAAGTAGTTTACCAGTGTACACCAAAGTAGTTTATCAGTGTACATCAAAGTAGTTTACCAGTTTACACTAAAGTAGTTTACCAGTGTACACCCAAGTAGTTTATCAGTGTACATCAAAGTAGTTTACCAGTGTACACTAAAGTAGTTTACCGGTGTACACCAAAGTAGTTTATCAGTGTACATCAAAGTAGTTTACCAGTGTACACTAAAGTAGTTTACCAGTGTACACCCAAGTAGTTTACCAGTGTACACCAAAGTATTGCGTATGCCCAGGCGGTAGGGACCAACTGGTTTCTGAGGCCTCGGAAATGTAACCCCCCTTTAAGAGACCAGCAGACTATGTACCGTGCAGTACAGGCCTGAACATCAGTACTGTAGCTGCGGATACGGAACATACCGGTCAGCATACAGTACTCCTGTACTGTTACAGCCCTTGCCTTTCATAAACCCAGTTGTGCTGGAGAATGTTCTGATTTTTGTGGTGATTTACGATTGTCTATCTAGCTATCAGATTACTCAAACATACTGAACTGGATTACGGAAACCAAACCAGCTAGCTGATCAGCCTGGGATCCCGGCGCCTCTCTACTGTCCTGGGGCGTACAACCAGCTAGCTGATCAGCCTGGGATCCCGGCGCCTCTCTACTGTCCTGGGGCGTACGAGATATCAGTACCTATCTATTCGCATCATTCATATTTTTTTATTCATACTTAGAGTGGGCTAATCAGGGAGGATATTTGGGTAACTTTGGGTGGTCAATCAGGGTGGATTTTAGGAGGCTTTAGACTGGCCAATCAGGGTGCACTTTGGGCTGTTGGGTTAAGAGCACAGTTTTATATGTGATAATTGAATGTACTGACATACTGACTAACAGGGGTTTTTTTATGTATATATTAAACATTTTTATACACATTTTATAGTACGATTGTTAGAGAAGCGATTGTCAATTCTCTTATTGAAAAGAGAACATACCTAAGAGAAGGGACCACCATACTGACTGACAGGTCCGACTCGGAGACCAAGAAAGTGTTTTTTAGGAGATTGCGGTTCGTCCCATTTATACTGGAACTTTGAAACTGCGTATGTGAGGTAGTCGCCGTGATACCAAGTAGGTTTACAAGTGTATGCCCAAGTATGATTATAAGTGTACACCCAAGTATGTTTAGGTGTGTACACCCAAGTATGTTTAGGTGTGTACACCCAAGTATGTTTAGGTGTGTACACCCAAGTAGGTTACCAGTGTACACCCAAGTAGGTTTACAAGTGTACACCCAAGTAGGTTTAGGTGTGTACACCCAAGTATGTTTACAAGTGTACACCCAAGTAGGTTTACCAGTGTACACTCAAGTAGGTTTAGGTGTGTACACCCCAGTAGGTTTAGGTGTGTACACCTAAGTAGGTTTACCAGTGTACACCTAAGTAGGTTTACCAGTGTACAGTACACCCAAGTAGGTTTAGGTGTGTACACCCAAGTAGGTTTAGGTGTGTACACCTAAATAGGTTTACCAGTGTACAGTACACCCAAGTAGGTTTATAAGGGTACACCCAAGTTGTTTAGCAGTGTACACCCAAGTAGGTTTATAAGTGTACACCCAAGTAGTTTACCAGTGTACACCCAAGTAGCTTTATAAGTGTACACCCAAGTAGTTTACCAGTGTACACCCAAGTAGTTTACCAGTGTACACCGAAGTAGTTTAGCAGTGTACACCTAAGTAGTTTACCAGTGCCCACCAACGTAGGTTTACAAGTGTACACCCAAATAGGTTTATAAGTGTACACTCAAGTAGGTTTCCCATTGTACACCCAGGATTCCAAATATGTAAAAACATTTGAATTTGGTTGGGAAATAGCTGAGGTATGGGCATTCGAATGTTGCATGTATTTGCTTCCACAGCATGACATTTATTATATTGAATAAATACACCATATTCTAGAACATTGTTTCGCCAAACCATGCATTTAAATCATGCAACTTTCGAGCGCCCACATCTCAGCTATTTTGCGAAGATAAACTTTCTCTATTTCAAATTTCATGCAAACTCATATTCTCAAATTGTATACATGTATTGTTGTAATAGATATTCGCAAACTCATAAACTCATACACACAATATTTGTAAAAAAAAGTGTTTGGGTGGGTCCATGTCACTTAATTACGACACTATATTCTAGAACATGGTGTTGATAGAAAAAATATCCCATCGTTTTTTTGGAACGAGTGGGTGCTTTGTTTGTATATAACAATCAAAATCACAATACTTAAACATATAAATAGACCGAATATCCCCTTAGAGCAGTAAGTGATATGATCATAGAATTATAGACGAACTATCTGCTTGGAATTACTACTATTTCAGGACCCTGACAGCGAGATGTCTATAGATTGTACTAAAGAGGGTCGAATGATTGCCAAGTTTCCGTTTTCGGATAGTTTGCGTTTGATGACGTCATCCGTTGATCAACCAGATAATAATTGTGACGCCGGAGATAATGTTGAGCCGTATACAAACACAGAGGTCAGTGTATTCTTATTAGTGGGACTACACAATCGACAATACGGGGTACTTTATGGGTGTGGGGCATACGATGGGTGATTTAGGTCAATTTTAATTTTTTCTCGATTTGTAAATCAGTTTTTAATAGCAATTCAAAGTAGCCAACCACAGGTTCAGTATAGCTTGAAATAGTAATAGTTTTTAGGATTTGTGGGTGGCCACAATGTGACTGGTTCCTGTGTTGGCCCTGGGATCCCGACCGTTAGACTTTGTTAGTGGTTTCCTGCGCATTGGTAAAATGATGAGTTTGTTTTGGTGTTGGTATTGATGTTCTCCCTGATGTTGATTGCAGTTTACCGGTGGCTCTTCAGTAGTAAAGGTGCCTAGTGCAGCGGTTGTAAACTATACGCTTAGTACAGCTGATTATTGGCAACTGAGTGTTGCATCAGAAGGCTCAACTTATATGCATATTATAGGTAACAAAATGGCGGCCATTAGGGCAACGCACCATGGCGGCCTATGAGTTGATAGAGACCCCCTTCCATTGGTCCCTTACAAATCATGCTATATACAGTAGCTGTTCCCTTGGGCTTTGCGGGCTCTTGCTCACTGGAAGTGGTTTATTATTTTTAGTCCACTTGCTCGCTCTCTATATCATCCCTTGGTTTCTCCAGTGCCGTTAGATTTTACTTCCGGCCAATATTATTAAATGGCCCCCAATTTTCCCCCATTTTTTCAGTGGAGTGCATAGACACCGCAAACACACGCGAAAAGGGACCTTATGCGGCAAAACCTGATTCTGAGATAATCGCATTTAAAGTTTCCCTCTATTTTTGAACAAATTTAATTAGATTTATCAATATCGAAATGTATAAAATAATGAGGGAAATTCAAATTGGTTCTGATATTCAATACAGCTAGGGAAGAACTATTACAGGAAGTAATATAAGTTATTGCAGAATTGCATATCCAAATGTTTTAGGGTTTTCATGAATAAGATTCGGACTGTATTTTATTGTAGGCCTGCTAATAGGTTAGGGCTAACCTACAGTTTTTTTTATATGTAATATGGCTGATATCATTTTGATAATTTCTGTCTGTATGTTCTAAAATTTTGTGTGCACCTAATGCGATAGGAATTGACCCCGATGAATGATTCCTAGACTCGAATATTTAATAATCTACCTCTAGGAGGCGATACTGTTATAAAATGTAAATTGCTTGTAATTTTTTAAATTTCTATCCGTTTGTTTTCAAATTTGGTAGGCAACTACTCATAAAGACTAACTTTACTCGATTCCAGTTCTGTCAGACTGTTTGCAGTTAGTACAAAAATTAATTACCAGTATTAATTAATCAATTAATTACTTTTCTAACTTTCTGAACTGGGTACTTCTGCCCTGCTACTACGCACCTACTATAGCTCTTGACATCCAGACTGCTTGGCGCCTTGAACTATCCCAGAAGTCGGCAGCTTTCGCCGGCTCTGGTAATGACTACTGGCGACAAGTTCGCAATGCAGAAACGGTACTGCCAGTGTCAGTACTCGAAGCGAGCTGGCGGTCGTTGCAGCAGGACCTCGAGGTGTAAGAGTCAGTGTCGAGGGCGGCCGTGCGACAGCTGCGTCATACTGGAGGAAGGAAGATGCGACAATCCATGGAATCCGGACAGTAGCGCGGCTTCCCAACCAATAATGTCGTCCCTATGGGACAATGTCAGGGGCGCATCACGACTGTACCTGTCTCAACCAGTGGGATGTACATCCAACATTGGCGACATCACTCTAGCTGATGCTGATGAGATGATATTGGAAGATTCCTCCTCTTCCCCTACATTTCATAGTCCTCTAGGTACCCCGCCCTCACCCCGATTTAGCTCCCCACTTTCAGGCAATTTCCCTGTGTCTAGTTGGCCGGGAGTCCCAGTCACCAGTCTGTCAGATGCCCCTGCTACCAGATGGACGGTGTCTCAGTCACCAATCTGTCGAGTGTCCCTACCACAACTCTGTCAGGTGTCCCAGCCTCCAGTCTGTTGGGTGTCCCAGCCCCTAGACTATCGAGTGTCCCAGTCTCCAATTTGTCGGGTGTCCCTGCTACCAGATGGTCGTATGTACCAGTCACCAATCTGTCGGGTGTCCCAGTCACCAATCTGTCGGGTGTCCCAGCCTCCAGTCTGTTGGGTGTCCCAGTCTCCAGTCTGTCTGGTGTTCCTGCTCTTAGACGTTCAGGTGTCCCAGTCACCAATCTGTCGGGCGTCCCTACCACCAGTATGTCGGGTGTCCCAGCCTCAAGTCTTTCTGGTATCCCAGTCTCCAGTCTGTTGGGTTTCCCAGTCTCCAATCTGTCGGGTGTCCCAACCACCAGTCTGTCGGGTGTCCCAGCCTCCAGTCTGTTGGGTGTCCCAGCCTCCAGTCTGTCGGGTGTCCCAGTCTTCAGTCTGTCGGGTGTCCCTGCTACCAGACGGCCGGGCATCACAGTCTCTAGTCTGTCGGGTGTCCCAGTCACCAGTACAGCATCAGCTCCTGACCCTCAACCTGCCAGAGACCGTACACCTTTTGGCCAACATTGGAATCCGGAAACACAAGTCCACAATAATACAGATCTACAGGATCTAATGACGAGGGCATTCGGGGCCCCCTTGGTGGGACAGGGGGCGGCGCCAGATTGCCTACTTCACCAATGGAGGCAGGCTACCCAGCTATGCGGCTCTAAATATAGACTACCAGGTGGAGCCATGGGACGCGATTTAGTGGAGCTGCTGTCTGGGGAGACTACAGCCTTCACATCCCATTAAAGCACAATGCCACCAATGCGCGCTCCGAGAGAATCCTGCTCGCGGACTCTCTGCTACTTCATAGGGACCCGAGAGTAGTTAAGGCGGCAGATATACGGCGCCTTCTTATCCGAAGGCTGGAATTATGGATGTCTGGGAAACTGGAAGCACTACTACAGGAGGCGGAGCAATGCTCTCTCAAGTTTGGATAAGGGAAACGGGCCAATCGCAAACCAGCTGGGGAGGATAAGGAGTATACTGCCTGCATCTTCATACGGTTAATGCTGGAAGGGAAGGTGCATAGTGCAGTGTATTGGGTAACGAGCCAAGAGAGTGGGGGTTTGTTAGACCCACATGATGAGGCTGAAATGGATGATAGAAAGGTGAACGTGCTGGAGATGCTGCGAGCCAAGCATCCCCCTGCGGCTCCACCCCCCTCAGAATCTTTACTCCAACCTGAAGACAAACTCCCAGTCCGGGTGGACACAGACATTACAGCCCCCCACATCGAGTCAGCTGCACGTGGACTGCATGGAGGTGCCGGGCCGGCTGGTTCTGACTCAAACCGCTGGGGCGACTACCTCCTCCAGTATGGTGCCCATAGCGAACGCATCCGTGACGAAGTTGCAGGGGTGGCGTGGTGGCAAACAGTGTAATACCATGGGAGTAAATGCACGCCCTGATGTCGTGTCGGCTAATAGCCCTGGACAAGTGCCCAGGAGTCCGACCAATCGGCATCGGGGAGTGTTTGTGACGGATTCTTGGCCGGTCTATGGCTGAAGCGACAGGGGACGACATAACAGCTACGTGCGGCGCCGAACAGCTGCCTGCTGGCACATCAACTGGTGTTGAGGCCACTGTCCACACGATGGCAGAACTGTTCGAGGAGCGGAGTGAGGATGGCTGAGGGGTTCTGTTCTACTCATAGATGCCACTAACGCGTTCAATTCGTTAAACCGGACAGCCACGCTGTGGAACGCCCACCAGCTATGGCCCAGACGCACCCTGTTTCTTTTGAATTGTTACAGGGGGCACAGTATCTTAACCATTCGTGGGACCAACGAAGTTCTGTTCAGGGAAGAAGGAAAGGAACCACCCAGGGTGATCTCCTAGCCATGCTGGAGTATTCCATTGGAATCCTCCCCCTCATCCACCACCTCCAGAAACCTCCTCTACTTCAAAAAAGGTTTGCGGACAATTTGGCTACGGCAGTTCCTCAAACTCAAGCGTTATGGCCCTACCCTCTGCTACTATGCCAAACCCACAAAGAGCTACCTCGTTGTTCCCCCCGAGTTTGTGGAGGAGGCATGGAATGTTTTCAGGGGCCAGGATATTAATATCATCTCTGGCCATCTATTCCTCAGAGGTTTCCTTGGGGGACCCACAGAGAGGACAACTTACATCCGGGCCAAGGTCGCAGCATGGGTAAAGTCGGTTGATCGGTTAGCCGAGATGGCGGAGGCCCAGCCACAAGCCACATTCGCAGCCATGGTATGCTCCCTCCAGCAGGAGTGGGCATACCTACAGAGAGTAACTCGGGACTATGGTGAGGAGTACAAGATGCTGGAGGAAGCGATAGTGGAGCAGTTTCTACCTGCTTTCATTGGTGGCGAAATATCCCCAGCAGAGCGCAGTTTGTTTGCGCTTTCCCCCCTTAATGCAGGTTTAGGACTGAGAAATCCGGTATCGGAGGCTGCCTCTTCATACTCGTATCACAGGCAGGAACCATACTCGGTATCACAGGCAGGAACAAGGTCTCTAACTGAGTCTATCCTGGGAGATCGTGTGTTCTCCCTAACAGAACACCTCGGATGTATACAGCAGGCGCGGAAAGTGGGAAGGGAGCAGACGCTGGGAAAGGATAAGGAAAGTTTGGATGCGGTGCTGGAGGATCTGTTGCCAGATAGACGATGGGTAGTAAAACGCGCCGCCGATTTCCACCCGAGCGGTTGGATATCCTCCCTCCCTCTGGTCGACCACCAACTCGATCTTTCCCCACTGGAGTTTAGAGACGCACTGCACTCTCGATCCACTATGACCGCCCCTTGGCATCTGTGCCAAGCCAGTGCGATGGATGCGGGGCTGCCTTTGATCTAAATCACAGTTTGAATTGTAAAAAAGGCGGCCATGTTATCCAACGACACAACGAACTTCGGGACGTTGTCGGCGGCCTCGCAGCATGGGCCGCGTAATGTCATCTGCGAGCCGGTAGTTCGAGAGGGCCAGGGGGTAGATTTGGCTGCAGGTTTTCGGTGCGACATTGGTATTCGGGGTGCATTAAATCCACAGACTCAGGCATTGTTGTATATTAGGGTTGTAAACCTTGACGCTGAGTCATATGTGGGTCGCACCCTGATGTCCGTACTTGAGTCAGCCGAAGATGAGTAAAAGCGCCTCTACGCGGATGCTATCTCGGCCCAACATGGGGATTTTTCTCCATTCGTGGCTTCTTGCGACGGAGTCCTCGCACCGCATGTTCGCGCTTTCGAAGACCTTTAGCAGTTTAACCTGCCAAAATTTATATGTCTTTTCGTTAATTAAAACCACTTTAGCATACGACAATAATTTATGCTAATACGCAAAACATTAGCCGAAATCAGCCCATGCGCGATCATTCACCCGATGGATCTACACCCGGGAGACTGAATTCGGATGCTTGAATTGTATTATTACAGTGTAAGGTTGCAGTGTAAACTTACTGTATTATTCGATAGATCGTTAATGATTAATCTCTGACAGATATTATTGGCTTTCGGGAAATATTAACAGTTCCTTTAGGACGTGGCGCTTTATCTATTTAAACAGAACTAAGACTTATACTAAACGCAACGATACTGCTTATGATTAAAGTATAAAACGTATTCTTTAGGAAATACTTTGTTACCAATCACAATCATACACACTATTCTGCCGACAGTCAGTACATTTGATCACACATAAAGAGAGCAGTAATTGACTCACGTAGGGTCTGCTAAATAACATTGGATTCAATACACACCACATTAATATAAATCGCAATTGTTATATATAGCCGGTCTCTCTAACCTGTAGTGTTATCAAGAAAATTGGGAATTGGGTGATTTATCCGTATTATCCAAATAGCAATATTTCCATCAACAAATATTTACAATTAATAACTGACGGTAAAATAACAGTACAAACAATATGATTAATGAGTTAGGTGATATTCGATTCGTGAGATTAGGTAACAGTTTATACTTTCGATAATTCAAGCAGTTTACGGTACAGCAGTATCTATCCAAAAATGCCGGTGTTTCTGGCTTAGACAGCAATAACCACAAAGTATCAAGAAAAAACAGTAAGACTGAACACTCTCCTTATGATCGGCAGGAAAGCTACACGTCGACAGGAAAAACCGCCCTGATTGGCCCAAGCCAAACAAAGAACCACGCGTCCAATGGCTGTTTCCATGTCAGCAACCAGCTGCTAGATGTCGTAATATGAATCATCACGGCTAAGCTGTGAAAGGTGGTTGGTGCATTACAAGTTTTTTGTCTTACCATGTCCGCTAAAACACGTATATAGCAGAATGATTTTTATGTCCGTTAAAACACCTGTAAAGGTACCTTGCGGGCGAGGGGAATATATATACAGTTAGGAAACCCTTTTTAGAGTATTCCAGCGCCTGGGGGGGAACTGGCCAGCAAAGGCAAACGTATCAGTTATCCCACAAAAGCTTTTACACCGCTCCCAGAAAATGGGATTTAAGTCTATAAAATATACAAAATCACAGTTTCTAAAATACAAAAATACTCTAAACAGTTAGTCTTTCTTGCGCGGACGGCGTTTACGCAGTTTTTTGAAGCTAGCAAGAGTCCTTTTCTCTTTGGGGCGAGCCACTTTACTAGGAGGGCTATAACTCCTGGGTGAAGGGTGCAATATGATTGCATCAGAAGGTATGGGATTGCGATCGGTATATCCGCCGGTCGAAGTACCGGGTTGATGGACATCAACGTCCGGGGAGAGGGGTCTAACGGCTTTGAGAGCTCGTTTCAAGACAGCTGCTCTTACGGGTCCTTTACGAGTGGTCTGAACGAGGGCCGTGGGTGGACCATAGGCAGTTAGAAACTTCCTTGGTTTAATGGTTCTTTCTAACTCGCGTTCGCGGGCTCGATACTCGTAAGGCCGTCGATATACTTCTTGTAACTCAGGGTGTGAGTTGACGAATAAGTCTCCATAGGCAGGGTCTTGACGGATAAAGTTTATTAAGTTGTAAGACTGGATGTCACTCGGATTAATGCTCCTGAGGAATTTGCGTACATATTTGGTTGAAATACATTCTCCAACGCGTTTCAATAGTTCATAACTTGATAGGCGCGATTTCTGCTCGACGGAGGCAAACAAATATGGATGGAACGCATAAACTCCTTCGTAGGCGCGTCCAGGATAATAGCGATGGCGTGAATCACAATGTAAATCAGCGTTCGCTTCCCAAGCTCTGATATAACGTAGTACAATCATTTCATCTACGCTCTCTAAATCATGGTTGAAGGGACAATCAAAGCTGGCGTGTCCTTTTAATTGACAATGATGGCATTGAGTCATAAATTGAGGGCAAACCGCAAAAATATGCAAATTATTAAATCTGCAATACGCGCAATAAATTTCCATCGCCGGTTGTTCGTGGAAATAGGAACAGCGGACGTTTGTGTCCATGGGCGTAACATGGTCTCTCGATGCGCATAACCGACAACGTTGCCGAGAAACATAGTTGGCATGGCGATAATCGTACGCAGTGAGACACTGTGGACCTTGATACCATTCTAGGATGTAATCGTTGTCGTTGTTCCGGGCGCGATAGGCTGAATCTCCTCAGATTCTAGGCATATTGGTTCGTCTTCCCAGTCTGTTACGAATATAATTTTCGTGATCTATTCTCGGTTTATCGTTACGACTCCGCTGGGTATGATATTTAAATAGAACCATTTCCCTTTCGGTGTATACATCGTCCGTATCATGTAAATCGGTAGGATGGCCGGTAGTTAAGAAGTCCATATACGTACCATTGCGATTCGTATAGCGAGCGGTGAATTTTCTATAGTCCGCTTCACGCGTAAGTTGTTCCTGGGACATCGGCGGTTCGATATAACGACCATCGTCCTCCGTAATAGTCGGATCAGCTTCACCGCGTATCAAGCTATCCACAAACGCTTGTAAAGGTAGAGTATATTGCTCTCTAATACCAAGGTCATCTTCTATTAATTCCGTCATATTTGCTATCTGAGTTTGTTAATATCAATATCAATATACGTTAATATTTTAGGTAAGCGGGCGTCGCTTCCTACTAGGCCTTTTGCCCCCGGACAGTGGGTTTCTCAGCGCCGATGTACCGCTGTCGCAGTGTTTACGCCAACATGTAGCACAGCACGACAACGATAACCGGCACAAGTCCCACCACTGTCCGTCCCAAAGGCTTGAATCCACTTGAGGTTATCTCGGTAGAGTTAGGGCTATTTTACAATTGCGATTAGCTACTGTAAACACACTTTAGTAGTAACATTCACCTATAAACGCACAAATTCCATACAATCATTACTTACTGCACACATGCATGCCATTTGTCCGTTAGTCAGTGTCTTCCAGAATGTCACGTATTTACTATGTATCCTTGGATACTAATAGTGCGCTATGTATACTCTTATGCTACGCAATGGGGCAAGCTTTTTATTGTTCTTTTAACTTGCTTCTAATTCTAGCGTGGGTGTTGCCATGGTGACATTATGGAAAACTAGCGGTAGAATTAGGGCAATCCTCATGCATACAGATCTGGGATGTTATTTAATAGTAATTCTTTAATTGTCAATATCCTCTTTATGCATGATTTTATAAATTTTATCGGCTATTGACTATATGCTGGAGATTCTCACACTCTAATACACTCAATATGAATCTCCGCTCCCATGATCTATTAATTACTGGAATTTCGGGAATGTTATAATTTGCACAAAATGACAATTTATGAAATTCATTTAAATATGAATTTAATTTATTCCCGTGAATTTTATTATTTGATGTTAAATTGACATAAATTTTATTCCAGAGCAAGTCTGGGGACATAAGATCCTTAATTCTATGAAATTTGTCTTTTAAGAGTATCGGTAAGTGCTACGATATCTTAATCGACTAGAATTGTTAACGGATCTGAATTTTAAAGATTTTAATAAATATTAAATTAATATTTAGGATGGGCACCGATTTATTCCAGAACTTGTCTGGGGACGTTAACCACTGATTCTAGAATTTGTCTTTCAAGCATATCGGTGGGTGCCACGATATCTTAATCGACTAGAATTACAGATGGTCAAAAGTTTAACAGATTTATTTGCGATTTACGCTACTGTTAGAGGGACATCACGCTACTATATGTATTATTTGTTATAAGGTAGAAGAGCAATATCGCACGAAGCAATGTCAGTGTGAAGAGGCAAGTCGTTTCCA
This sequence comes from Nemertoderma westbladi, assembly GCA_032718475.1. Taxonomy (NCBI): domain Eukaryota; kingdom Metazoa; phylum Xenacoelomorpha; order Nemertodermatida; family Nemertodermatidae; genus Nemertoderma; species Nemertoderma westbladi. The sequence continues at coordinate 36,773 of JAUCBJ010006949.1, read as the reverse complement.
AGGTCTACCCAGAGCTTGGTTTAGCCGAGACACGAGGATCTGAACTTTGCATTCCTAATACTCTGCCTACCAATAATACTTAAATATAGTAGTGGCTTTATTGTACTTTAAGAAGTACTGACATGTCATCTTACTATAGTCTCGCATTTATAATATAATACGGACAGTAAGGAAAGAGAAAATAATTACTTCTTGCCGTCATACTAAATATATATTATAAGTAATTATGTACGTAATAAACACTAATATATTGCACTAATCTACTAACATTCTAAAATAACATTTTACTAAATAAAATTAAATAAAACGATTATAATAAAATTACATAATAATACATACATAAATATAAAATGAAAACAAATATAAAATGATATAGCCACACGCCCACTCCATATGTTATTACGTTATAGAGTCCCTAGATATTTGTCGGATTAGGGAAGTGGTCGTAGGAAGAGTATCTTGCCTTCCATAGTTTCCGGACAGTTTTCGGTCTCTTTCCAGTAAACATAAACGACCAGCTGGGCGATTGAGTTGTTGTGTTACTTTCTCCGCTCCCTTGGCCTGTCTAATTTCTGCCATGGTAAGATGAGGAGGCCATTCTTCTTCTTCTTTACTTAAGGAGTCGGATCCACCTAACCAGCCTGGAGTATCTATCAGTTCTTGAGGAGTTGCTCCTCTGGAAGCGATGTCGGCTGGATTAATCGTCCCAAGGCAATGTCTCCATTGATCTACATTGGAGTTAATATCGTCATTATCTGAGGAGTATGGTGTTCCCTCAGTTGGGTCGTCCACATCACTGCTCTCCACTTCCCCCTTTACTTGGTATACCTGTTGTTGAGGGAATCTCTCTTTGAGAGTTCTACGGGAAGGGCCAGTGAAGTACCAACCTACTCTAGTTCTTACCGCATAGGTTTGTAGTGGCTGTGGTTGAGCAGGCCGTTTCTCTAATGGCTCGAGCGCCTCATGCGCGTTTTGGCCGATAAGTATTTGCACTCCAGGATAATCGGTTTGGAATCGAGGTATCTCAAGATGTTGGATGCACTCGTCCTCGTCCCAGTTATAAGGTTCTGCTTGAGTAGTAGCAAAGTTCTTTATAGCCACCATTTTTACTGACCTTATACCTTGTGCTCCTAATTTATCCTGGGGGGTGGACAACTCACCTACATAGTAATCTGCCGTTATGGTAGATTTCCAAACCTGTATAATTCCTGACATATTCAATTTAGTCCGGAACTTGGGTTGTCCAGCAAAGATATCTTCGGCTAGTTCTTGATCGATGAATGTTCCTGTGCTGCCGGAGTCAAGTAGGGCGTTCACTATGTAACTCTTGTTGGGACCATGAACTCGAACTTGCACTACAGGAAATTCTCTTATTCCTATGTTGGAAGTTGGAACTTTCCAAGATGGTTGTTTGTCAAAAGGAGTTGGAGTAAACTCGTCAGTGTCCCTTTCATCCGTAAGTGCTCGATACACTGTGGTATTTATTAGATAACAGGATTCGTTGGCATCGGAGAATTCGTCTGTATAGAATCCTTCCCACTCAGAACCTTGGTCAGTGTCGTTCACATCACTGAATTGGACATGTAGTTCGGGCTCACTTACCTGACTCGGGTTGTCTCGTTCGAACTCACTGTGTAACAAGATGTGATGTTTCGCGCCACACTTTGCACACTTTACGTCGGAGTAACAGGTTCGCCGTTGGTGTCCTGATCTGAGGCAATTATAGCATAACCGCTTATTCCACAGGACTGTACGTCTGTCTACAGGGGATTTCTTTAGAAATTCAGCACACGCACTCAAACGGTGGGGCCCGTCGCACAGCGCACATTTTGGTTTGATGTTACTTACTTTACCCTGGGTAGTTTGCTGCACTCTCGTTCTTTCTTCGGGCTTTCTCCCGCGCGTTCTGTTAGGAGACTGAGGAGGGGTCTTAGTAACCTGTTCTCTCCTATTGTTGGTTCGAGCTTTGTATTTACTTACGTCCTTGGAGGTTTTGTCAATATAATAAGATCGTTCGGTGTCTTTCCCGCTGTCTTCGTCTTGGGAAACTTGGCTTTCACCGTCGTCAGTGTAACACACTGGTGTTACTCTTCTCCTGGAAGTGGGTTTCTCACTTACCTTATTTTCCGATGTTTTCTCTCTGGCTTGCTTGATGAGTTGTAGTCTGACTTCACCATCCAAGAACGACATGAGATCCGCCATGGTAGGGCTTCGTCGTTGTTGGTCATTCATGTACAACACTTTCTTGTCCCAGCGTGTACATACTCCACCCTTTGGTAAAGTAGAGACTACGGCTCCAATAACCATGGAACTCTGGTATTCGTGCGACTTACCTAACCAGTCCAGTTGTCTACAGATCTCTTGTATTTCATCGGAAAACTCTATAATCCCACTACTAAGGAAGTGTCGGGGGGCTAACAATTTTGTATACAAATACTTAGCTATGTTATCTTTGTTACCATACCTGATGTTTAATGTATCCCAAACTTGTCTTAATCCATCTGGATGTCCAATAAACTTTAACGCCATTAACTTGGGAGGTCCTTCCAAACACTTGATGAGAAATCTAAGTTTCTCTCCGTTAGATAGTACAGAGTTCTGTATGCTATCTTTGTAATATTCGTTGAAAGGTAACCATTTCATCTCATCTCCATTGAATTTGACGATCTCTCCCACTTTGACCGCTTGGCGGGCTTCTGTTCTAGCCATCTGACGCGTAAAGCTTTCTTGGGCCATCGTGTTATTTAATATCGAATTATCGGTATACAAATTTCTCGGATCATTATCAGGTCTATAGGGAATATCATTAATAACAGGTCTATCATCCTTAATAGGGTTTGCTATAGGAGTTTCAACTTCACTAGCAGTATAGATGCGTGTAGGCTCCACACCTTGCGCATGTGATACTTCAGACCTAACGGGTTGACTCAATGTTACCGGGGGCATTGGTATGCCTTTTTGTATATTGACTAATTTGTCGCGTTCTAGCGCGATACTTTGCTGCACTTCTTGCAACTCTGCTCTACTTTCCCTCACTGTTCCCTTAAGTTGGTGGACAGTCTCCTGCATCTGTCCTAGCAGAAGATTCATCCCCCGCCGTCCCTCTTCCACCCACTCAACCGCCGAAGCGGGAGTCGCCAACATAGTAGCGGGCTGACGCGGGACGACGGGAGACAAATTATTGATTTCTCTCTCTGCTATCTGGACAGGGGTGTTTGCATGGGCTGTTCCACCGGGTACAGGCAGTGTAGTGCTATGTAAAGGGAATTTAGAGTTAAGCTCTGGAAGTGTAGGGGTCTCTAGCACAGAAGTGACTTTGGGAATTACAGGCCTAATTATTTCAGGTTCATCGACTATAGTAGGGAGTCTTTTGACCTGGATAAATTGTTCTATAGGTTCTGCCCTACCTAAATCTGTGCTAGTTAGCTGTCTTTTAACAGCTGGGGGCAAATCAGGCAATTTACGACGGTAATATGTTTTTCTACGCCTACTTAGATGAGATCTATCTCCTCCGCCTTCAGGGTCTGTAGTATCGCCTTCCTCCGATGATGTGTACCCTTGGCGCTTGGGAGTAGATTTTCTCATCATCTGCATCTGATTAGCAGTATACTGTTTATTTATACTGTCTTGTGTCTCTTGCAGATTTTCTAACTCCAGTTGGGTAGTCTGCTCAGATGCTCTCCTTTCTGCTTCTGCCACTGCCTTTGCCACTTTTCTTTTTGCTTCTACTTCTGCCTCTGCCTCTGCAGCCGCTGCCTTTCTTTCTGCTTCTGCATTTGCCTTTGCCACCGTCTTTGCTGCTTTACTTTCTGCTTCTGCCTCTGCTATAGCCGCCGCCATAGCCGCCGTTTTTTGTTCCTCTATCCTTCTTTTCTTTATTTGTTCTTCTCGGACTCTAGTGAGACGGAGTTTTTCATCACATTCAGCTTGGTTTGCAGCTATCATTTCAGTATCGATCGCGTCCAGTATAAGCTTGGTTCCTTCACTACTAGGGGAAAGTCCATGTAGCCGTCTCCTCAACTCTTCGTCTCCTAGGAATCGCTGATAGTCGGACAAATAAATGTCGATAGCGTCTCTAGTTTGCGGTTTCTCGGCGGCCTCTTCGCTTTCCGCTTGAGCAAGGGTGACATCAGTTGGTTCGGTGACATCAGTTGGTTCCTCATAGGTTGATCTCTCAGCCAGTTGGGATTTCCAATGGGCTGTTTCCTGTATTTTGAGATCTACCCGATGTAGCCAAGTTTTGACAGCAACCTGCAGCGACGTGTCCTGTCTTCTTTTGGAAGTTTCCTCAAAGGCTGAGAGGATTAGTCGAATGCGTAGGGTTCTTTCGCGTATTTGATATAGCAGTTCTTCCTGCTCTTGAGGTCCGTGAGGTTGTCGAAACAGTTGTTCCTCCAATCGCTCCAAGGATCCGAAGAATCCCTGCACATATCCTGCTGCCGACCTCTTCCAAACAGCTGGATCCATTGTATCTTTTGCCACTCCCATCCTGTGTATATCTTCCCAAGTAGCCTCAGACAGGTCCAACGGGAGTCCGAGTCCGGGAAAGTTCCATTGTGATTCAACAACAGATATCAATTCTTCCCTGGCGTATCCCGCGTAATCATCTTGGGTCGCTTGCTTATTCTTCGCCCAGTCGGCTTGATGTTCCTCCACCGCAATGAGTATAGTAGTTAGTACTGCAGCAGGAAGAGTAAGAAGGGGGTCCGAGTAGACTGTATCAGCCATCTGTACTCCATGTTCGGGAGTCAACTCTACAGTATCCGAACTGCTGGAGCTATCCGGTCTCTGGGAAGTAGGTTCTTGACCAAGATGTTGCTGCGATAGGACAGCTGCCTCTTGGTCCCGTTTTACCTGTGCCCGAGTGCCTATGATGGACCTATGGTGGACTAGCCTAGGGTCTGATACTACTGGAGGGATGACCTTTTTTACAGTAGGAGGTGAGCCGAACTTCTCTATTATTCGCTCCACTCTCCTATCTGAATCACAGATAGTGGTCTCGATCAGACTGTCCGACAGGTTTTGCTGAGTGTCAGACATGTTTAGTTATACAGTTGAATGTCTACTACTATAGTTTCAGTTAAAGCAAGTCTAGTAATTCAGTATGACCGCAAGCCTAGCGATTTATTACCGGTACCGTTACTCAGTGGAACGTGATATATATACAATATATTAGAATACCGGTATGCTTATAATATATAAGTATTATTACAGACTAGATTTGTCACAGAGTACCGGTATATAATTTTAGCACAAATATATATATATATATAGTAGGCCTATAATGAATACCGGTATACAGCTTACACTTATAGTATATAAGTATAATTCTGGACTAGAATTAATTACAGAGTACCGGTATGATTTCAGCTCAAATTTATAGAAATAAATATAATAAGCCTATGGTAAGTACCGGTATGTCAATTATTTTTAGAATAATTGAATTTCTGAATATTTTGGGGTTACTTCGTTACTTTAACTTACTTTATTACCGTTATTTAAGCAGTAGTCCAACTGACAGTGAGACCTAGTCGTTGTATGGCAGGCCTACTATTTATAAATCGTTTGAGTTGATTTATAATAGATATATACCCGTTTAAAAGGGTTTTTGACAATGTTTGAAATAAATGTTATTATTTCTGGGGAAGTCACTACACAGAAGCTGAACGCTTCTCAGTGAAGTGCTATTTATTTGACACTAAAACTGATAATTCTAATTTACCTAAGTTACTTAATACTACGAATTACTTACGATACGGGTGAGATTAATTCTCTAATTAAACACAACAAAATATTACGTACGAAATTTTTAGGGTAATTTTACAGGAAGTCTACAAACCAGTCCAACAAAGGGTTAGATTTCTGGCTATTACAAAGGACAGGGTACTACGGTATTTAAAATAATAAGTAGTAGTAAATATATTGTACTGTCCAGATAGGAAAATACCACCGCCTGACGACCTATAACCGTATCGCTATAGGTACAACGTTATGTATCACGGATTGTTCCTATCCAGAAGTTAATAGAGCTAACGAATGTGCCTATCAACCACTTTACAACACAAAAATACTGCCTACACTAATTACTTCGGAAGGCACTGTACTCTAAACCCTAAATTAGGTACAAGTACCGGTATAACAAATAATCAGTAGTTAAATATACTTGAACAGTTAAAAGAACCACGGCATCTGCTGGAGTGACCGAAGCACAAAGTCGTCAGTCTTTACCTACGCCAAGCAGCCCTGATGTAGTACCGGGGTTAGTTTAACTATAACGGTATGTATAACAAGCACAATTACTGTAGGAATAAACTTGGGGACATGAATGTTGCGAATAATCGCATAAACTCTGAATAATAAATATTACGCTACCCGTACAGAATACTCAAACAAATACAAACCAAACGCTGGCAGACTACTATCAAGCCTAAACAAACTACTGTATGTGCAGATTCTGAAACTGTTAGTTAGTATGCGTGCTAACACGGTAGTACGACTTACTCTTTAAGAGGGGATTGACCTTACAGTTATGACTGCCCCAACTTACTAACGGCACTTGATCAGACCAACTCTACACACGCAGCAATCCCTTCAGACCCAAAAAATAGCTAGACAACAATCCAGCCTACAAAATATCTGAGTAATATCTATTACGGTACCTGAACAGACCACACAAACAAACACAGGCTAAAAACACTGGCAGACTACGATCAAGCCTAAATAAACTACGGTATATGCAGACTCTGAAACTGTTAGTTAGTATGCGTGCTAACACGGTAGTACGACTTACTCTTTAAGAGGGGATTGACCTTACAGTTATGACTGCCCCAACTTACTAACGGCACTTTATCAGACAAACTCTACACACGCCGTAATCTCTCCAAACCCAACCACAGTCAGACAGCAGCTCAGCCTACAATTATCTGAACAATCTGAGCAGGGTCACACGCCTTCTGCTCAATATTAGCCTACTAGGAAATAAAACCGACAGAAATAGGTAAAATCTCAATAAAAATTCAGGGCTGCAGTCCCTGATTAAGTACTAAGACCTACCAGTATACAATAATCAAATCGAATAATACTAAATGTACTTGTACAGCAGTACCGGTACCGGTGATGACAGTTAGGCCTACTGACCTACAAAGTACCGGTTCAGTTTTACCAGTCACTACGGTAGTTTGCAACCTTATTGCCTACTGCAATAAGATTATAAACTGTTACTGTTCGTCAGAACAGTATTAAACTGTATTTAATGCCTACACTTGCAACCTTATTGCCTACTGCAATAAGATTTATAAACTGTTACTGTTCGTCAGAACAGTATTAAACTGTATTTAATGCCTACACTTGCAACCTTATTGCCTACTGCAATAAGATTTATAAACTGTTACTGTTCGCGCTTTCGAAGACCTTTAGCAGTTTAACCTGCCAAAATTTATATGTCTTTTCGTTAATTAAAACCACTTTAGCATACGACAATAATTTATGCTAATACGCAAAACATTAGCCGAAATCAGCCCATGCGCGATCATTCACCCGATGGATCTACACCCGGGAGACTGAATTCGGATGCTTGAATTGTATTATTACAGTGTAAGGTTGCAGTGTAAACTTACTGTATTATTCGATAGATCGTTAATGATTAATCTCTGACAGATATTATTGGCTTTCGGGAAATATTAACAGTTCCTTTAGGACGTGGCGCTTTATCTATTTAAACAGAACTAAGACTTATACTAAACGCAACGATACTGCTTATGATTAAAGTATAAAACGTATTCTTTAGGAAATACTTTGTTACCAATCACAATCATACACACTATTCTGCCGACAGTCAGTACATTTGATCACACATAAAGAGAGCAGTAATTGACTCACGTAGGGTCTGCTAAATAACATTGGATTCAATACACACCACATTAATATAAATCGCAATTGTTATATATAGCCGGTCTCTCTAACCTGTAGTGTTATCAAGAAAATTGGGAATTGGGTGATTTATCCGTATTATCCAAATAGCAATATTTCCATCAACAAATATTTACAATTAATAACTGACGGTAAAATAACAGTACAAACAATATGATTAATGAGTTAGGTGATATTCGATTCGTGAGATTAGGTAACAGTTTATACTTTCGATAATTCAAGCAGTTTACGGTACAGCAGTATCTATCCAAAAATGCCGGTGTTTCTGGCTTAGACAGCAATAACCACAAAGTATCAAGAAAAAACAGTAAGACTGAACACTCTCCTTATGATCGGCAGGAAAGCTACACGTCGACAGGAAAAACCGCCCTGATTGGCCCAAGCCAAACAAAGAACCACGCGTCCAATGGCTGTTTCCATGTCAGCAACCAGCTGCTAGATGTCGTAATATGAATCATCACGGCTAAGCTGTGAAAGGTGGTTGGTGCATTACAAGTTTTTTGTCTTACCATGTCCGCTAAAACACGTATATAGCAGAATGATTTTTATGTCCGTTAAAACACCTGTAAAGGTACCTTGCGGGCGAGGGGAATATATATACAGTTAGGAAACCCTTTTTAGAGTATTCCAGCGCCTGGGGGGGAACTGGCCAGCAAAGGCAAACGTATCAGTTATCCCACAAAAGCTTTTACACCGCAGGCGAACCACCTCCCCTGAGTGGTTGCGGACTGACTGCACAGGTCGTGGGGATGTCCTTTCAGCGTGATGATGGGCTGGGTCCGTACAAGGATTCAGTTCGCGATAATCCGCAGTGCCTCCCACTACCTTCGTGACTCCAGGGTGAAGTGGAGAAGCGGCCAAATCTTTGAGTATGGTGCAGGGTTGCCAGGCAGTTGGGTGTTGTAACAGATTAGCCACCCCGACCCGTTGTGACAGTGTGTAGGCCTACCAACTATTTTAGTTTTTAAAATTCCCACTGTTTTAAGTTTTCAGATATACACTCCATTGCTAAGTAACATAATAAATAGTTCTGGTGGTGGGAAAATGTTTGGTGCAGACTAAAATGTTGTTCCTGTATAATTAATTTCAGTAATTAAAGAAATATAATGCCCTAAAAAAACCACTCATTAAGTTATCTGTAAGGCTGACAATAATGAATTCAAAATACAAATAATTTTAAATTATGTAAAAAAAATTGAAAAAAAATTAAAATTTTGAAAGAAAATTTGAACAAAATTAATTTTTTGTTACATATTACATTTTTGTTACATATTTTTTTGAAAATTTTGTAAATAAAAATATTTTTTTTAATAATTTTTTAACAATATTAAAAGTTTCAAAGCGTTAAAAGTTGTATAAATACCGAATAACATTTACCTGCCTAACAATAGAAAGAATTGCAATTATTAATCTTAACCCCTTTTTTAAATTTCAAAATTATTTTGAAAAGACTATCACGTTAACTGGCCCGGTCTTGATACGAAGACTATCGGATAACAACCCTAAAACTAGGTCCTGGTCTTTGCATCCATGTATAATATAATATAACATAGGTAGTAAACAGTTACCAGTAATAGCACAACGTCTGAGGCTGGTGTGTTCGCACAAAGAACTCTGGGTCAATGATGAACACTGTCAGTAGTACAAAACCGTTAAACAAAGCGGTCTCTCGGGGTTTGAGATGCCGGTGTAATGATGTATAAATTGTCTCTCTCTCTCTCTATTAGTGGCGACATGGCCACATAATGTTAGGATGCCGTCACATTGTAGGTTAGTTATAATGCACTGTACACTGCACCAATAAATATATACTAAACAATAGCTCTACACGAATGTGTGGTAAATAGCGCGGTCATGTGACATCCAATTTGGTTCTATTGGCAAGGCTCTCGGCTTGTAAGCTTGACTTTTTGCGCTTACATGCTGGGGTGTTAATTGTTTCATAATTTGACTATTAACTAACCCATTAAGGTGACATGTTGAATTTCTGGATGGCGGAGTGCCTCCAGGGATCGTTCCCGTACTACTACTACTAGGATCGTCAAGAATGCTGTGCCGGCTTGTCGACAAAATTGCGCCGCCACAACTCCCTATCACCCATTACATTTGCTAGATCATCCGCATCTTCAAGGCCAGTGTCCTTTAAGATGCGTCTCAAGAAAGTCATGGGCTGTCCACCATGCTTATTCACTCCATAAGGCTGCCAAAGCACAAGATTATGCACTGGCTGGTCCTTACGGCGAAAGCAATGTGCTGCAAAGCGGAGGCGGCTTTGTTCTAGTGTCAAGCTTGGGGGAACTAATGAGACACCTCCAATATAATATAGTGTCTGGTTGGAGTTGTGTGCATTGTACTTGACACAGTGAACCCGGCGTAGCATTCTTGTGAATGTACCATCCAGAGATTACTTCCGATTAATTCTATGTGACTTCCAAATCCTGGAAAGCCTATTCAAGGCTGCCCATAATGCCCATGCCTGGCATCATTTATCTCATTTATTTTTTAGTTCCCCGGGTTTTATGCATAATGTAGAAGTTAGCAGCGAGTGGACAGGAAACGGATACGACATTATGCGGCTTTGTGGTTGGTGATGCCAAGGCCAATGTGTTCGTGCCTCATTTGTTGTAAAACATTATACACAGTAGAACATTGATAAAACATCATCTCTATTTGATATTTATGTGGGTGATTTTTTCTCTTTTTTAGGCAATAATTGAGGTAAACCCAGGAGATGTTGTTGGCGTTTCTAGTGGCTCGTACGCCATAACAACCGACGCCGAACCAAAGATTCTAGTTAAAGCAATTGCTGCTGAATTGTCTACTGTTTATGCGGCTACTGTATATGATGTTGCCAATTCCAAGTATCCGAGAACGTTAGCTATTAAATTATATATCAATTTTAACAATCATAATTTTCATTAACTTCAGGATATTGAATTTCATCTTCCTGACATTTACATCTTTCATAATGCATCAATAGTAATAGCACAGGAATTTCCATTTATATTTATATGATATTAATATTACCACTGCAGCCGAGGAATAGCATAGCTAGTGTAGCTCGACTGCTTAGCTGCTTCAAGTATTATGGGGGGGGGGGGGGGTATTATTTGTATAAGGAGGCCATTGGGTTGTAAATAGCCTTCATACTATTATACTACATACGATATTTGCGCTGTTCTCTGTTACCTGTATAGGTTTCTGATTCCCATTAACTCAAACCCTATCATATAGCCCGGATGGGCCGTGATATTTAAATTATGTCGCTTTGCCAAAAATACCGTTTGAAATCGAAATTATAACATCTTCTTCTGTTTACTACGTGTTTATTCTCTCAAATTATTTATTCAAGAATCGAGATTAGTGTTACATCCGACGGAGTAGAGGATGACAACGCTATCACAGCGAGTTTCGGGGTTTACTTATCTGAGCCAAATACCGACGTGGATATACAAATAGACGAGTTTATGGAATCAATGAAACCACAGACGATGGCAATCATCACCCCAAAAGGTGAGTTCGTTGTGTATTACCTTAGGGACTTCGCTGTATACATGATACCGTGAGACCGTGACACCGTGGTTAAATCCGTTGCCTTCATTTCACATCGCTACGGATGTCGTGGGTTTAACCCCCGCATGGGAGCCAGGTAGAAGGAGTTACTGCTATCAGTTAATTACTAAGTAATTTTATAATCTATTAAGCTATTAATTTCTGAAATAATTAAATGAAATAAATATATATTTTTTTTTAATAAATAAAAATAATTTATTTAGATTAGATTATATTTATATATTTATTATATTATATATCACCGGTTCACATATATTTTCGGTAGATCTAGAAAGTTATTTCGGTTTAACAATAACTTACATGGAGATAAACGAGCTTCAATCCTCTGGCGATGTAGAGGAGAAGGTCTTCGGTCCATCTCTCGACGTTACTCCAGCTGCAGAACTTCCAGACGGGTCTGTTGAGTTCTCCTATACGTTCCCACAACGAGGGGTTTACAAACTCATTACAACCTTAGGAAATAGAGTCTCTTGTCTCATCAACGATTACGTCGTCAATATCGAGGTAAGGCGGGGGAATTGGTTATAACGTAGTCCATATCGGGCTGGGCGGGGCGGGTTGGTCGACCGCCGTATCCGGCAATCTATTGGTTGTATGTTCGAGCCCCGACAGGGTGCATTCTCCCGGACATCCCCTGGGCTAGATATAATGAGTACCTAGGTGTAAAACTTGGGATAGGAGTAGCGCCCACCCATATCTTCGGTTAGAGGTGGGCGCTATCGAAAGAGGAGCCTTCGGGTCGCCTCCGGCTTCGGCCGACTGTTTGCTTTGCTTTAATTAAATTTATAGCACAATTTTTAAAAAATCAGAAGGTGCAGCATTTAGACCGAAAAATACATAAAGTTAAAGGACCTATTCAGTTTTTCTATAATCATTCTATAATTGTTAAATATGTTTGATATTAGCCCCTCCCATATGATCCCATTCTGCTGGGGGAATTCCCAATTAAAATCTCCCAATTTCTTTATAATTTATTATTGGTGTTTTGGTCGAATGAGTGGTTACTACTACTACTAGGATCGGCATGCTGCATTGCAGCTGCATTTTTAAGAATGCTGTGCCGGCTTGTCAACAAAATTGCACCGCCACAACTCCCTATCACCCATGACATTTGCTAGATCACCGCATCTTTAAGGCCAGTGTCCTTTAAGATGCGTCTCAAGAAAGTCATGGGCTGTCCACCATGCTTATTCACTCCATGAGGCTGCCAAAGTACAAGATTATGCACTGGCTGGTCCTCACGGCGAAAGCAATGTCCTGCAAAGCGGAGGCGATTTTGTTCTAGTGTCAAGCTTGGGGGAACCAATGAGACACCTCCAATGTTATATAGTGTCTGGTTGGAGATGTGTGCATTGTACTTGACACAATGAACCCGGCGTAGCATTCTTATGAATGTGCCATCCAGAGATTTGGTGTCCTCAGCAGTTAGAGCCCAGCATGGACTCCCGTAGAGGAGTACTTGAACTACTGCTGCTCTAAATAATCGGACCTTAAGTTTCCGATTAATTCTCGGTGACTTCCAAATCCTGGAAAGCCTATTCAAGGCTGCCCATGCCTTTCCCTTACGTATTCGAAGGTCCTCACCTGACTTCCGGATCCATGATCCCAGGTAACAGAAGTCGTCCACATGCTCAAGCATACCATCCTTTGAGCTTATGCTCATCCGATCAGAGACTTGCTGAGGACTTTCAAAGTTAACTGTCAGAATTTTGGTCTTTCTGGAGTTAATAAAAAGACCAACACTAGAAGCAGCATGTTCTAATGAGCTGAGGAGCCGTTGGGCTCCCTCTAATGATTCTGAGAGTACTCCTAAGTCATCAGCAAAGTCTAGATCAGTTAGGTACTTGGCAGGATTTCCTCGACTTCTGGAGCCAGTAGGTGGAGTTATCATCACCCCATCATCATTATAAATATCTAAGGACATGCGTAGAACATAGTCAACCACAATAATGAACAATAATGGTGCAAGTGTGTCTCCTTGGAGGATGCCCCATAACACTTCAAATGGTTCTGTGTCACCGTCAACAGTAGACACAAATGTTGTCGAACCATCGTATACTGGTCTGATTGCTGCAATAATTTCATCAGGAATCCCATATAATGAAAGTATGCTGAACATACGTGAGCGAGAGACTGAATCAAAGGCCTTGAAGAAGTTAACAAAGATAACAGCCAGATGCCTGTCTTTCTTTTTTGATAACTCTTCAATTATCCTTCTAAGTGCCAAAATGGGCTCCATGGTCCCACGACCTTTACGGAACCCATTCTGATTTCCACGGAGCAGTCTCTCAATGGGATCCCTGATGCGATTTAATAGAATCCTATTGTATAGCTTTGCAGCAATCGAGATCAATGAGATTCCCCGAAAAGAACCATAGAGTGTTAGGTTGCCCTTCTTGGGAACTGGCACCAACTTATTTGTTTTCATTTCTTGTGGGACTCTTGTTGTTCGGTACATGTCTACTATGATGGGATAGATAAGCTTTAAACACTCAGGTATTTTAAAGACCTCAGGGGGAACACCATCTACTCCACTGGCACGATTGGTCTTAATGCTCTTTGCAGCAGCCTTCACTTCTGCAAAGGAGATATCGCCAATGGGAATATCTGGGAGTACAGACTCAGACACTTTTACTTCTATAAAGTTATCAGGCAATACCCTGTCATTATTGAGGAGCTTTTCAAAGTAGGCTTTCCAAGCATTGAGGCGATCGGCTGGTGATTCAGCCTTAACCTTGGTGGTTGGTTGGCTTTTCCGCCCAGTAAGCAGATTGATCGATTTCCATGCCTGGGATGATTGCCTGCTGTCGTCAGCATCATTGATGGCATCAACCTGTTGGTTTATTAGCTCCTGTAGATTAGCAGAGTACTGCCTGTTCAGGGACCTAGATGCAGCCTTAACTGCATTCTTGGCCGCTGTAGTCTGTTTGAGTCGGGACTCTTTCTGCGCCTTATGAAGGTCATTTCGGCACTTCTCAATTTTGTTGTCAGTCCAGGGGGCCCTTTTCCTGTTTCGAGGGTATACAGGAACTGTTTCTGCAGCTGCTAACTTAACTGCTTCTGTGAAGGCAGTATAGCCCTCACAGTGATCTGCCGCCTCAGAGGCAAGAGCCTCATACCTGTTGCTCAGCTGTAGTGTGAAGCTGGATCTCACACTTGGCTGTTGCAACAGAGAGGACCAGTCGTGCCGCGGCAAGGCAGATTTCGTTGTTCTGCTAGCACGCAGACTAAGTCTTACCTTGGCCACAATAAGGCGGTGATCACTGGAGAAGGGTCGAAGTGTAAATGCATTACAGTCTCGTATAGAGCTCCTGTATTTCCTACGAAACAGAATATGGTCTATCTGGGACTTGTGACCACTGGGTCCACTATGAGTCCATAGCTTTCCAGTTCGCTTCTTGAACTGGGTTCCAGCCGAAAACAATCCATTTCCAGAGATAAAATCCTGAAGATGGACAGAATTTCGGTTAACACTATTGCTATAGACCCAGGGCGATGTAGGTGATTGATGCAGACTTGCATTAAAGTCTCCCAGGAATGTTAAGAATGCATGCTGATCCACTCCATCAGTAGCTGCTTGTAGATTCTGGTAGAAATTTTCCACCTCCTCTATAGGGGCAACACTAGTTGGAGAGTAGCACACAATCAGAACCACCTTAGGAAACTTCTTAGCCAGTCTTCCAGAACATGAGAAGTGGCAACGGATTATGCGGTTAGAGATTTGGTCTATTTTGTCCAATGCTGCATGTGCAGTTGGATTCATCAATAGACCAATTCCACCATTGCCACTATCATCTGCTGACGCGAGGGCGAGTCGCCAACCGCCCCCCATGTCCTTAATCAGAACCTCATCAGTCTGTCCAGTCTGCATTCGGTGCTCTTGAACACCCACTGCGCTAAGAGAAAGCTTATCTGCCAAGGCAGTCAGCTCACCTTGTCGCATTGGGGACCCGAGTGTTAGGGTGTTTACTGAGGCTAGTCTTGTGACTTGCCTCAGATTCACCAATGGCTTTGTTGGTCGGGTTGGAACATGAGAGTAGCCTCCAACTCCAGAATCCGTCTCCCCATCACAATCTGGCCTTCCTGGTGACCCAGGGTTTGGGTCAGAAAGGTCATCAGGAAAGGGACTCAAAGAATTGTTGGCTGCTCTCTCTCCAGTAGGGGGTGAGACAGGCAGCCGGTCAGGAGTTAACTGACGCCTGTGAGGCCGATTGTGTCCGGTAATTCCACTGGCCTCTAGTGGCCGGACCTCCGCATTGCTAATGTAATCCATAGTGGGGGTTGGGGGGTGCTTTTTTGCCGAGTCAGCTCTCGGGGCAAATACCACACCCTGGTTTGCCATTCCACAGGGTGGGTGTCGCAATGGAGTCAGATATGAGGCCCATCACCTATATCTACTCTGGCGCACATGACCCACCATTGGCTGTTGCAGCTCAATGAGTGGTTAAAGACGGCCAAGTACTGTAGGATTGAGCACAGTGGCAGCAGATGATGGTATTGACAGATGGGAGGCCTTGAGGACGTAAATTGCGGACATACAAGGTATCATTTAGTATTTCCAGGGTCTATATTTTACGTGAGCCGCTAGCTGAATGGTTAGAGCGTCATATTTCCAACTCGGAGGTCACCAGTTCAATTTCACGTGGACGGCATTGCCGACTTGGCAAAAGCTGTCCTGTTGGACCTAGATCCCTTCCTATAATAAATGTATAATTCCTTTAAGGCATATATACAGTATCTCGTGTACTTGACTTAACGGTTCCTATTGTAGAATATCGTGGCGGATTCTAAATTTACATTCGATGAAACAGACGGAGTTTATGCGGCATTCGACAATGAGACGGATGAAGGAGTGGCGACAGAGCGACAGGTTCGATTCCAATTAACTCTAAATCAACTCGACGCTAAAACACAGTATCCGACTGGCTCCCACATGGAGTTGGATATAATCGGTGTTGGTGAGTTATTTACTCTGTAATTATATTTTACTTAATCTGATAATTTATATTCATTTTTAATTATTAATTTAGGTCTAATAATATTAGGTACGTATTGGATTATTAAGAAATTAACTACTCCAAGTCACAATATAGCACTTACAGGGTCTCATCTCGATTAAACTCGGATCTCGGATAATTAATCTTCTTTCACTTTATTCTTATTTTGAAGTAAATTGGTATGTTTGATTAGAAATAAACAAGCTGAATTTCCTAACTACTACTACTAATAATAATTATTATTATTATTACAGCACTCATGCTTCATTAAGTTACTATGAAGTATATTCTCTAACTCAAGCATTAATTAAGTGTTTTATAATTTTGATTATATGTTAAATATTTCATTAAATACATTATTATTTAGGTGGTGATACTGACGGTATTACTCAACTACAACCAATGCACAGAGAGGATGCGAATGGCGTATTCGAATTGG
Organism: Nemertoderma westbladi; assembly: GCA_032718475.1. Lineage (NCBI taxonomy): Eukaryota > Metazoa > Xenacoelomorpha > Nemertodermatida > Nemertodermatidae > Nemertoderma > Nemertoderma westbladi. The sequence continues at coordinate 19,835 of JAUCBJ010006949.1, read as the reverse complement.
TGAAAACTTTCGAAGAAATTCCTAATATTTACCAAGCAGCTATCCGGGTCTATAACCGGGTGTCTCAAATAACATATAAAAAAGAGGTCAGTAATAATAATAATAATTGTAGTCTATCGATGTATTCGAGAGGGACTCGATAGTTCTCGAGGCATTAACATTTAAAGAAACCAGTGAAATCTATATTATCGGAATGCGTATCAGATACATCAGATGGCGTAGAAGCGGCCACTCATACAATGTCGGGGATGGTTGACCAGTGCAGCGGCGATGGCTGGGGAATACTGTTGGTGGACGCAGAAAATGCGTTCAACTCATTGAATCGGACTGCCTCTCTTTGGAACGCACGTCATCACTGGCCTCATTGTTCGAGGTTTTTATCTAACTGTTACCAGGGCATAGTATTCTCACCATATAGGGAACTGATACAGTAATTTTCAACAGAGGAGGGGAAGACTCGGGGGGACCCACTTGCAATGTTTATGTATCCCTTCGGAGTCCTCCCTCTCATCCACCACTCTCATCACACTTCACCACGTGAAATCCAGCGTGTACTCCAGAACTGGTTCGCCAATGATTCGGCAACCGAATCGGTTCGGTTCGTTTTGAGGAGCTGCTGCGATGTGACCCATTATTTCCCAGAGCCAACTAAATGCTACCTCGTGGCTCCACAGTTCATGGAAGCGAAAGGGGAGGTTGCCCAGTGAACATCATCACTGGGCACCGTTTCTGTGGGAGGATATGTAGGTGGGAATGGTGAACGGCTGGTGTTCGTGGTGGCTAAGGTCGCTGAGACGGTGAAGTCTACTACTAGGATCGGCATGCTGCATTGCAGCTGCATTGTTAAGAATGCTGTGCCGGCTTGTCGACAAAATTGCAAAAACAACGCCCTCTCTCCCATGACATTTGCTAGATCCTCCACATCTTCAAGGCCAGAGTCCTCTAAGATTCGTCTCAAGAAAGTCATGGGCTGTCCACCATGCTTATTCACTCCATTAGGCTGCCAAAGAACAAGATTATGCACTGGCTGGTCCTCACGTCGAAAGCAATGTCCTGCAAAGCGGAAACGGCTTTGTTCTAGCGTAAGATTGGGGGAACCAATGAGACACCTCCAATGTTATATAGTGTCAGGTCGGAGATTTGTGCATTGTACTTGACACAGTGAACCCGGCGTAGAATTCTTGTGAATGTGCCATCCAGAGATTTGGTGTCCTCAGCAGTTAGAGCCCAGCATGGACTCCCATAGAGGAGTACTGAGAAGTAAAACATACCATAATGCACAATAAAATACATACAGTATTACATAGACATATATTATGCTGATTCAAGTGGTTAGCCTTAGCAGCCTCCATGCTCTTAGTGCTATTGCACAATGGAATCAAGAAGTAAACTTTATAGTAAACTTTATATTGAAATTACTTATACAATGAATCGCTAAAAATTAGATTTCAAGGCAAAGGGCTATAATTAGTCTGTGGCTGCGCACTTATAAATCTCATTTTTTTTTATCCAGCGATTAAACCCAATTTTTCTGATATAAATCAAGAATCGGGCACTTCTTATGTTTGAAATCTTTATCTATGTTCCGGATTCCTAGAATACTGCTAAGGTAGAAATAATTGAAATCATCTGAGAACATCTACAATCCAATAATCCAAACGATCACCAAAACCAACATTATTAGTTAAATAAATACTCTACTTATTACATCCTGTATTATTACATTCTACTCTACTTTATTTCCTGGTCATATGCATAGGAATAACTATATTTTCAATATAATTAATTTATTACCCAATTATATTTGCACCATAGATTGGGTTGTTTGAGAAAATAAAGAACTTGGAATTAGAAGTTAGTTGGCGGGTTCCTAATGTACCAGAGTACATGATGGACGAAGAAACAGAAACAAAGTTCGGATACGGTGTAGGGAGGAATTTATTTCGCGATGATATGGAAATTTGTTTCACTGTAACGCAGTCCTCAGGTCGGTAACGAATCCACTTTATAATACTCAATAGTGAAACACATGTTAGTTGTAGAGCCTAATTTATACGTAAAGAAATTATAGAGTACAGTAGAACGTTCATAATATATGTATGACATACCAAATTATATAAATAAATTTCCTAATTATTTAATACTTCCAACACAAATTGAATAACCTCTCGGATTGTAGGTGTGGCGTCTAAACCACAATTAAAACTGTCAGGTCCAATGATAGTAATGGCCAATATTCCAAAAAATACTGAATTAAGGGAATATAACAAAGGGTTAGAGTTACTGAGGAGGCAAGAATAAGAAGGGAGATGAAAAAACTTCAATTTTCTAAATCGCGACACTTAGGTGAGTCGTTTAGAAAGAATACGGTAGGAGATATGCTGGATATCTTTGATTATAAAGAGTTTATTAATCGTCTGGATGGAAATTTCCTTCCTCGGCTTATACCAGTGGATCTGTCCGTCATTCCGCCGTTTGCTCTTAGTCATGCAGATACTGCCCTGATACTGAGCCAATTAAGCATAATGCAATATCGTTTAGTGGTACTGGAGTCGATATGTCGACAGCGTTGGTACCAGTACCAGTAGTAGGCCTAGCAGACAGTGTGACATTAAAGTGTAAAATGTTACTGGCGATCATGTACGAGATAGGCCTATACAAGGTGTCACCCCAGATTACGGTACCAAGGTGGCTGGTAATTTGAACAATGTTATGACTACGAATGTGGCATATGGTGCTTCTCGCTTGGATGCAGACCCTGACCCATACATGGTTACAGCCGCAGGTACATACAGTGCTGCTGTAAGTCAAAACCAACCAGTACGTCCTTCTGGGTGGCGTGGAGTTCTCGAAACATATACCGCTGGTGAGGCACAGCCAAGTGAAGATGAGTTTACCTTGGTCATGAATCATCAATCGAAGCGTGATCGCATGGGGAATCAGAAAGATTCATTGAGAAGAGGAGCTAACAGAAACAACGGATCCTCCTTTGTGCAAGGTTCACTGGCTGTATCTGGGCGATTTTGTATGGATCAGCCCTCGAGGAAACTATTCTATAAGGCTGTCACCCCGTTGTTGAGCCAACAGTTATCGTCGAACATACAAAAAACGCTATTGGGGTTGAGGACATCTCCTGCTAAAGCATTTCCAAGGCTGATTCCCCGATTCGTTCCTTCCTAATAACATCTTCTGAGGGTCAACGCTCACAACTCCTGAATCCGAACAAGTAGCCACAGGGCCATCAACAGGTTTTAAGTCCATCCATGTTGTTACCAGTGGTGTTGAAATTCCCAGTAATACTACGACTACCACTAGCCCTGATGTGGATGGTTCCATCGATCATGGAACTCATGTTGTGGGTGGAGGTGCCTCTATTTCTCACTCAGAGACAGATTTACCCGCAGTTATTCAGTCTGATGAGAAAGCCTCACTGCCGCATGTTCCAGATGCAGCTGGTATCAATGGTTGTACTGTTTTTGATGGATAGCACGTATTTTCGTTTGTGTTGTTAATAATATTCTAGTTGTCTACTTTGAAACTTAATATTTATTTATGTGTTTTTTTAATGTAAATTTTTCTATATTTGTAATTTTTTTTTTCTATATATATACACTATGGCTGATACTGGTATAAAAATTATTTCATACAATTGTGGTTTTTCAATTAAAAGCAATCCTCTGACTTTAAGGATTGTGAAAAATTTATGTGACAATCATGATATTGTATTGATTCAGGAAATAATGATTCCTAAACAGGAACTCGATTTTTTATCTGGAATTCGCCCAGATTTTTTAACACGAAGGACTGCACCAGTTAATCTATCAGATAGCCGTATTTCAGGCCAAATTATTGGTGGAATAACCATTTTATGGCGAAACAGTATGTCTGACTGTTGCAATAGAACCGATCGTTCTTAATGATATTTTTCGTATTATGGGTTTCAACATGATTTTAGACAATAAGGAAGAACTCATTATAATCAATGTTTATATTCCGTATGAAATCCCTGACAATTATGATTTATTTTGTGAATGTTTAGGTAATCTACAAAGTGCAATTGAGACGAAACCATCCAGTCACGTGAGCATTTTAGGTGATTTTAACTCGAATCCTGGTAAACGTTTTTTCTCTGAGTTAACTGAGTGGTGCGAATCGATGGTTTTAATTTTAATGGATTCAACCCGACTACCGATAGATACGTTCACATATGTAAGCGAGGCGAACTCCACTACTTCTTGCTTCTTTACTACCATGGTGCCATTGTCTGGAACTCGTTGGATAATGACATTAAACAACGCAAATCAAAAAAAAACCAAGGACAGAAATTAAAAAAAAAACCTATTAAAAAACAAATACTCAAAACAAATTAACTCAAATATAACAATCACTGGAATATATATTGCAACCATCAATAGTCTTGTTTGGTTGGTTAGGCTTATATTATATATCTTTTACGGATCATATGCCTATTTGACTAAGAGTGTCTCTTCTTCCCTCTGTTGCCCCTGGCTACCAGAATACCTGTGGAACTACAACTCCTCATAGACGTTTAAATTGGTCACACACACCTCAGGCTGGGTTAGCAGCTTAATCCGATCTTTACAGTAGGTTAATTATCCAGCTGTCTGTAGATGCAGGTATGCATAACTGTCGAGATCCAAAGTGCCAGGATGAGATCCATCGATATTGTAAATAAGGGAGCTATATCAGCAGTTTGTAGACATTCTTAAAACATTGAAATGGTGAACTCTAACTCTGGTGACATCCGCGATAAATGGAAACATATCCCTGGTTGGAATGAATTTGTTCACGATGGATTCCCGTGATAAATTTAAGATTTGGTGATCCGTTGGGTCACCTAGACCAGCGCATCTAGAATACATCCATTCCCGTGCGTCGTTTAAGAGAGCTCTTCATTCATGCAAACACAATGTCAGTACAGTCAAAGCGGATAAACTTGCTGTATCGCTGATGAGCTACCTTCTAAAGATTTCTGGGACTCGGCCAGGAAAATTTGTAATACTAGTTGTGGAAACAACATTTTTCTTCCCTTCTGAACAGTGTGAATGAAGACACCGACAGAGCGTATGTTGAATCTAAATTGAGAGATACAGTATTTAATAAATTAGATCTGGTGACTATAAATGAGATCTTTGAGGCTATTAATCGGCTGGAAGTGGATAAAGCTATTGGTCCTGATGGCTTGAGTACAGAGCACTTTATTAATGCATGTAGCTACCCCCTCTTGAATGTTTTGTCTATTCTCTTTACTTCAGTGTTTGTACATGGTATTTTACCTAAGGAACTTATTGATTGTGCGTTAATACCGATTGTTAAGGATCTAACTGTAATTTTACTAACAAATTTTCAGTAAACTCCTTGAACATATAAGGTGTCTTAATTAGTATTGCACTGACAACCAGTTTAGGTTCAAATAAAAATGTGGTACAGAGACAAGTATTTATGCGTTGAAAGAAATAATAAACTTATATTTATCAAATATTTCGCCTGTCTTTGTTTGCTTTTTGGATGCAAGAAAACCATTCGATAAAATTAATCACTACCTATTATTTCATAATTTAATTGATAGAGGTGTTCCATTGTTTATTGTTAGATTATTAATTTATTGGTATCGTAAGCAACTTATGTTTGTGCGTTTGGCTGGTGTGATATCTGATAGTTTCGTAGTAACTAACGGAACTAAACAAGGTGTAGTTCTAAACCCATTTTTGTTTAATGTCTATGTTGATGACATGAGTTTGGCTCTTAATGAACTAGATATAGGATGTGAAATAGGTAATTTAAGGCTAAATCATTTAGACTATGCCGATGACTTTGCATTAATATCTAATTCTATATTTGGTCTACAGAACTCATTAACAGTGCGGTTAATTTTTCCATGCAGAGCTCTATGACATTCAATGATATTAAAACTAACAGCATTACACAAAATAGACTAAATCCGTTGCCACTTCTCATGTTCTGGAAGACTGGCTAAGAAGTTTCCTAAGGTAGTTCTGATTGTGTGCTACTCTTCAACTAGTGTTGCCCCTGTAGAGGAGGTGGAACATTTCTACCACAATCTACAAGCAGCTACTGATGGAGTGGATCAGCATGCATTCTTAACATTCCTGGGAGACTTTAATGCAAGTCTGCATCAATCACCTACATCGCCCTGGGTCTATAGCAATAGTGTTAACCGAAATCCCGTCCATCTTCAGGATTTTATCTCTGGAAATGGATTGTTTTCGGCTGGAACCCAGTTCAACAAGCGAACTGGAAAGCTATGGACTCATAGTGGACCCAGTGGTCACAAGTCCCAGATAGACCATATTCTGTTTCGTAGGAAATACAGGAGCTCTATACAAGACTGTAATGTATTTACACTTCGACCCTTCTCCAGTGATCACCGCCTTATTGTGGCCAAGGTAAGACTTAGTCTGCGTGCTAGCAGAACAACGAAATCTGCCTTGCTTCGGCATGACTGGTCCTCTCTGTTGCAACAGCCACGTGTGAGCAGCTGCAGAAACAGTACCTGTATACCCTCGAAACAGGAAAAGGGCCCCCTGGACTGACAACAAAATTCAGAAGCGCAGGCAATCATCCCAGGCATGGAAATCGATCAACTTGCTTACTGGTCGGAAAAGCTGAAGTCCCGGCGATAGGCGATATCTCCTTTGCAGAAGTGAAGGCTGCTGCAAAGAGCATTAAGACCAATCGTGCTAGTCGTACCTGAGTGTTTAAAGCTCATCTAACCCATCATAGTAGACATGTACCAAACAAAAAGAGTCCCACAAGAAATGAAAACAAATAAGTTGGTGCCAGTTCCGAAGAAGGGCAACCTAACACTCTATGGTTCTTTTTGGGGAATCTCATTGATCTCGATTGCTGCAAAGCTATACAATAGAATTCTATTAAATCGCATCAGGGATCCCATTGAGAGACTGCTCTGTGGAAATCAGAATCGTCGTCAAGGTCGTGGGACCATGGAGCCCATTCTGACACTTAGAAGGATAATTGAAGAATTATCAAAAAAGAAAGACAGGCATTTGTTGACTTCTTCAAGGCCTTTGATTCAGTCTCTCGCTCACGTATGTTCAGCATACTTTCATTATATAGGATCCCTGATGAAATTATTGCGGCAATCAGATCAGTATACGATGGTTTGACAACATTTGTGTCTACTGTTGACGGTGACACAGAACCATTTGAAGTGTTATGGGGCGTCCTCCAGGGAGACACACTTGCGCCATTCTTGTTCATAATTGTGGTTGACTATGTTCTACGCATGTCCTTAGATCATCATAATGATGATGGGGTGATGATAACTCCACCTACTGGCTCCAGAAGTCGAGGAAATCCTGCCAAGTACCTAACTGATCTAGACTTTGCTGATGACGCCAACGGCTCCTGAGCTCATTAGAACATGCTGCTTCTAGTGTTGGTCTTTTTATTAACTCCAGAAAGACCAAACAGTTAACTTTGAAAGTCCTCAGATGAGCATAAGCTCAAAGGATTGTATGCCTGAGCATTTGGACGACTTCTGTTACCTGGGATCATGGATCCGGAAGTAAGATGAGGACCTCCGAATGCGTAAGGGAAAGGCATGGGCAGCCTTCAATAGGCTTTCCAGGATTTGGAAGTCACCGAGAATTAATCGGAAACTTAAGGTCCTATTATTTAGAGCAGCAGTAGTTCCAGTACTCCTCTATAGGAGTCCATGCTGGGCTCTAACTGCTGAGGACACCAAATCTCTGGATGGCACATTCACAAGAATGCTACGCCGGGTTCATTGTGTCAAGTACAATGCACACATCTCCAACCAGACACTATATAACATTGGAGGTGTCTCATTGGTTCCCCCAAGCTTGACACTAGAACAAAATCGCCTCCGCTTTGTAGGACATTGCTTTCGCCGTGAGGACCAGCCAGTGCATAATCTTGTACTTTGGCAGCCTCATGGAGTAAATAAGCATGGTGGACAGCCCATGACTTTCTTGAGACGCATCTTAAAGGACACTGGCCTTGAAGATGCGGATGATCTAGCAAATGTCATGGGTGATAGGGAGTTGCGGCGGTGCAATTTTGTCGACAACCCGGCACATCATTCTTAAAAATGCAGCTGCAATGCAGCATGCCGATCCTAGTAGTAGTAGTAGTAATGTTGATGACATGCGTTTGGCTCTTAATGAACTAGATATAGGATGTGAAATAGGTAATTAAGGCTAAATCATTTAGGCTATGCCGATGACTTTGCATTAATATCTAATTCTATATTATTGGTCTACAGAACTCATTAACAGTGCACTTAATTTTTCCATGCAGAGCTCTATGACATTCAATGATATTAAAACTAAGTGCATGCATTTCATACCTAAGGTGTCTAGTACAAATATTTATGGTCATGTATATTTAAATGGCAAGGTAATAGAGATTGTAGAAAACTTTTAATATTTAGGTCATATTGCACTACTAATGACGACTTTGATATTCGATAGTAAACTCAATGTCTATATGAAAGCGGGGCAATTGCCTCCTTGTTCGTAACTTAACTTATTGTTCTACTGCTGTTAAAATTATTTAGTTTAGAGCATTCTGCACTCCTATCTATGGTCCTATCTATCTATCTATGGTTCACGATTGAATTATTCCAGTGTGGTGCACAATCACCTGCGGATTGCATATAACAACGGTTTAAGAAATTTGTTTAAAATACCGCGATTAACCAATGATGGGCCTACTTGACTTTTGGTAGATTGAATTTACCTAATTTTATACATATACGTTATAATTCGGTGTCGAGTTTATTTAACAGAATTAATAATTCTTGTAACCTTGTTCTTGGTGCAATTCGCTCTGTTTGCTAGGTGGACTGCTGTTCCCGCATACAATTTATTTACAATAATACTAGTGCGTGGTAATGCCAATAGAGTTGTTAACCTATTAACTGCCCTTATACATACATACTGTACATACAAACATATACATACATACTTTTGTTTCTATTAATATTATTGTGCTTGATTTGTGTTCTACATATTTACATATATATATTTTTGACTATGTGCTGTGGCCTGGAATAAAGATAATAATAAATAATAATAATAACTGACCGACCAAATAACCCTAACCTAAAAACAAACCAATCTAAACCTACCCAAGCCATGTTGTAGCCATGTTGTAGAACTTGTGTAATGGAAGTGAAATATATTAAACAGGTGGATCAGCCGGCAGAGCATTCTAAAAGCACGATGCATTGGGGTAATGGAGCATGTCAATTATGGATTACATGGTGGTGACAAAATGTTGTTGTAAGCCGACATAGCATCTCAATTTACAGCTTCAATGTAGCAGCCCGATTGTAGTAGTACTAGTAGTAGTAGTAGCTAATTAGTGTAATTGTGTACCGGTACTTCTTATCGCAGTTATGTTACGACAAACGTATTCCTGGAATATCGATAGTGACAGTGTTTGGGGCGATCGACTTCTCTTTGGAAACCAACAAACATCAGAAATTCAGGAGGATAATAAATTATGTCAAATGTTTCTGTGAGTACCGGTAATAATGTTGTTATTCGTTGAAACTTATTATTACACCGTGTCATTAAACATATAGTTATAGATGACATGATATATGAAACAGAGAGGCTGCTACCCTTCCATTGTCTCTTCTATGTAGAAGAAATATACTCCTCTATTGTTGGTATACTCTGTACTTAATTCAAATTGTTACATTTATTTTTTTAATTATTTATTATGTTTTATATTTAGTTTATATGAATTGGGTATCGCTCGCGGGATTTCCGAAGAGGTCGCCTTGACAATAAGGACAACACAAGTGGCAGTGCAAATGGAAGTCTGGAATCCCAGATGGCCGGATGATAAAATCCGCGCAAATGTTGACATTATCGTGGTAAAACCTGTTGGAATGATTGAGCTGACAGTGCAAGGGGTGAGTAAGGGGCAAAAGGGTACAAGGGGTGAGTAAGGGGTACAAGGGGTGAGTAATGGTTACAAGGGGTAAGTAAGGGTTACAAGGTGTGAGTAAGAGGTACAATGGGTGAGTAAGGGTTACAAGGGGTTAGTAAGGGGTAAAAGGTGTGAGTAATGAGTAATGGTTACAAGGGGTGAGTAAGGGTTACAAGGGGTGAGTGAGGGGTACAATGAGTGAGTAAGTGGTACAAAGGGTATAGTAAGGACACAAGGGGTGAGTAAGGGGTAGAAGGGGTGAGTAATGGTTACAAGGGGTGAGTAAGGGTTACAAGGGGTGAGTAAGGGGTACAATGGGTGGGTAAGTGGTACAAAGGGTTTAGTAAGGGTACACGGGGTGAGTAAGGGTTACAAGGGGTGAGTAAGGGGTACAAGGAGTGAGTAATGGGTACAAGGGGTGAGTATGGGATGCAATGGGTGAGTAAGGGGTAAAAGGGGTAGTAAGAAGTTAGTAAGGGGTAAAAGAGGTGAATAAGGGGTAAAAGAGGTACATGGGGTTAGTGAGGGGTACAAGGTGTGAGTAAGGGATACAAGGGGTGAGTAAGGGGTAAAAGGGGTAGTAAGAAGTTAGTAAGGGGTACACGAGGTGAATAAGGGGTAAAAGAGGTACATGGGGTTAGTGAGGGGTACAAGGTGTGAGTAAGGGATACAAGGGGTGAGTAAGGGGTAAAAGGGGTAGTAAGAAGTTAGTAAGGGGTACACGAGGTGAATAAGGGGTAAAAGAGGTACATGGGGTTAGTGAGGGGTACAAGGTGTGAGTAAGGGATACAAGGGGTGAGTAAGGGGTAAAAGGGGTAGTAAGAAGTTAGTAAGGGGTACACGAGGTGAATAAGGGGTAAAAGGAGTTAGTAAGGGGTACAATGAGTGAGAGTGAGTGGTACAAATGGTTAGTAAGATACAGATGAGATACAAGGGTGAGCTAATACTAGCCTACGTTGTTAGAAAACTTTTTGTATTCAGCATCATCTCCTTTTAGGGGCTCCATTGTCACTAGTGTTGCGTTCGTTACTAAAGTTCACAATTAACTTTATGAATGGCTAGTTTAAGCATTTATTTATTTATTTAAGCATTTATTAAGCATTTATTTATTTATTTAAGCATTTATTAAGCATTTATTTATTTATTTAAGCATTTATTTATTTATTTAAGCATTTATTAAGCATTTATTTATTTATTTAAGCATTTATTAAGCATTTATTTATTTATTTAAGCATTTATTAAGCATTTATTTATTTATTTAAGCATTTATATATTACTTTTAATTAACTAGGTTGTTGATCTGGATGTGAAGGAAGTATTTTTCGCAAGTATTTATGGGATAACTGAAAACACTTGCGTGTTTTATTATTGCGGCAATTGTATCAACGACAATGATACCGACGTGAACTTTGGGAAAGCTTTTAGCTTCATCTCATACGCTATTGTTGACCCGGCGGTAAGTCGATAACTAGGAAAAGCGTTTCACCTTTTAGTCCAGTCGGAATAGGGGTGAAACAGAGATCATTGTTAACTGACACGAGTCTATTCAATCTATCTGTGTTCCAGAATTGAATTAAGGAAGTGTGTATGTCTGAGGGGGGGGAGTGTGGAGAGACCTTGTTTCTGTGTGTGCCGGGGAAACATTCTAAAACTGCAACATTAATGCGTCATCCTATTCGATGTTATTTTGTATTAATTCTGTACTGTATCCAATATTGATTAGGAGACGGAGGAGTTCGACCTACAGACTAGATTCGATGCTTGCATCCAATTGGGAACAACAATCGACCACCCATTTGAACCAGGAAACCGATTAATTGTTGAAAATGATCCGCGCTACTTTTCTACTAGTTTCCTTAGAAACGAGGCAACTGGGAACGCTACATTCCAGAAACATTTACTCCTAACGGCTGGAGGTAAGTAGCGTATTCCAGGTGGCCTTCTCAAAACATTATATTTCTACAATTTTGATTTTTTTTTAAATCCCAATTTATTTACGCAGTTATAGGCTGAAAGTTATAATAATCCACTTTAACTACTAGACTAATGTAGTTAAAGTGAATTCAGCTTTCTTTCATTTTTTGTGCGGCGTCTAAATCCGACTAAAGGCTGTAGAAATTTCTCGTTAGACATTATTGCTTGCTACGCAAAGCAGGGGGCTTTCGAGCAATCTGTGGTGTTTCGTGTCTCTCACGTTCACAGATCACTTTAATTTTTTTACGGATTTTATCATTCAAAAATATTTGACATTTTCAGCCCAACCCGAGATCGTTATTTCGCCAGTCTATAAGGCTGCTAGAGGTTCTTACACAATAACAGCCATAGTCTACAATGAGGTTTCTACATCCGTGACACAGACGTTGTTCGCTTCTGACCGACCTGTAGTCTGCAGTTTCCCAAACATTAATTTTGACAACAGAAGAATCCTTTTCTATAACCCGTATCCAGTTAAAAGGGCGAAGGACGTAGTGGTTTGTATATTTACTAATTACTAATATACCTCACTTGCTTCACGAGTGAGCTCTGTTATTATTGGTAAACGGTACTTAATAAATAATATTTCAAATATCTTTCAATTAATTTCCACTTTTTATACACCATTTCCTATAGTATTGTGTCGTAAACATTGTCTTGAACGCCACAAAAACTTTTCCAAACCTTAATGAGATTTCTATATTATTGAAACATATCTAGTTTCATCTCCCTCCTCCTTACTGGGAGTTACTGGGTGAAGTACTGGGGAATAAGAAATCTTTAAATTCTTTAAAGATTCCCTTTATTGTCCGCAAAACTGCGGAAAATAAAAACTTTAATGTTCGCATTTGCGGACATTAAAGTAATTATCCAATCAATCTCTTAAAAATGTGGATAATAATGTTTTTATCTAATCAACGATCTAGAAGTTTATTCTGTTATTTTCGCATTATTTTCCGTAATTATTTATACAGTAGATACAATAGGCCTACTTGTAAAATCCCGTACTTTACTATAAATATCACAAAATTTAGTTCTTTAGCAGATAAGAAGTTCAGTAAGTACAGTAATTGTACAGTAGTTTCTAAACTTTTGACAGACTACATGTGTACCAAGGCTGGTTATATTTCATCAATAATTGGCGGACATATTTCGGTTTTTATCAAAATTCTGAAACTATCGGTACCAACAGACAGACTGTCTGATATGTGACCTTTGATTCCTTAAACCTTAGATTCTTTTTAAACATTTGACAGACTGCATACGTACTAAGTTTGGGTTAATTTCTTCATTAATAATGACTAAGTTATTAGCGATCAAATATTATACAGATGACAGACAACTCGTCAATGGGAGGCTACCCATATGCTAAGACTTCGGTCAATTTCTGGGTCGCCCCACATTTTGCATCCACATTGGTTGGAAATACTTAGTTGGACTTTATTATCACTAATTATCCGGAAATTACTGTTATATTTAATTGTAAGAGACCATTTCAACCATAAAATTCGTACAGGTCCCGTACTTTACCTAGCAATGTCCCATACATTACCACACAAACCACGCTGTAAAAAATTACCAATGTAGCAATTCGTCTGATATTTATATTTTTATTTAAGCTTAATAATACAGCTTTATCTTAAACATCAACTCAACACCGTACCTGCGCACAATTCGCTAAACTTTAGAATTGAAATCATAAAATAAAAAAAATGTTTTTTACTAATCCGTACTTCACCTTAATTAGACAAGCTAGTGCTTTCTCAAAAGTTACCTAGTCCCGCCATAATCTTAGCGAGATCAAAGCTAACATAGGAAAGTTCCCACCTAAGGTTCCACCTTGGTGTAGTGGTCGCATTGAATTCACATCTCCGTAGGTCGTGGGTTCGATCCTCACATGGGCTAGGGCAGTTTTCGTTTCGGCACGAATGCTTTAAAGGGACCAGCTAGGGCGCATCTCTGCCTTGCATCCTTAAGTGGTAGCTAAATGAGTACTGAAGTTTCCTCTGGGGAGTAAAGTTCTGGGGGGACCGCACTGGAAATTAGTCGTGAGACTTTGTGCGTAATCCGTGGCCTAGTGGCCGAAGAAAATTTACTTTTTACTTTTTTAAAGTTCAACCCAAGCACAATTTTGTGCACATATGTGGTGTGTGTGGATAACATTGTATAGACAATCAAAGTTCAAAATTATGTACGAATGTCTCGTACTTTACTTTGGAATGAACAAGTTATTCATAATTAAGGAAAATGTTCTAGAATATGGTGTATGTAATAATAAAATCAGCTTTCACAGATGCAAAACCATGCATCTTTCGAACGACGATATTGTTTATATTTGGAGGTAAAACAACCCACTTCCAATTCACACAAACACAAACACAAGTCATGGAAATTGTGTGGGTTGTTCTATCTCTGTGACTAAATCCCGAAGGCAAAACAACGAAGGCAAAAGTACCGTTGCGGTAACTGATTGTCTATCTGTGAACTGTGGATTCAATAGGAAATTACATTAATTAAATTGTTTTAACATTGTTCAAATGGGCTGCGGTAAACCGCGTGGTTTAGCGCACAACTACCTGTTGGGTCGTTCACAGTCAGCGGTGTACCGTTCCGTTGGATGTGATCGGGCCTTAATGGAAGCGCATAACGGATTGAATACGCCAACACCTATTATAAAATTACTCATTGTATCTGCCAAAACCACACTGATGCAAATGGGATAGATTTTTGCTATTTTTTCGAAACGGTACTTTTTGGTGTGTGTTGTTCTCGCTCTATGGTCACGCTTTCATGTGTGTGGTTATTTTTTGAAATAGTGTGTTTTTTTATTGAATTTCTCATATTTTATAATATTATAATAATAATATTCTATAATATTTTATGATATTGTAGACCATTAAATTATAAAACATATCGAATTATTCTTCCAGGTGTCGGCTCTAATTCAATTAGAATGTAGCATCACGAATAACAATGAAAAATGGTGGACATATTCGAGAGTAAACCCAATCTCTGGTGCCACAATCGGCGATACACATACTATTGGTAAGAAAAATAAACTATA
The DNA here is from genome assembly GCA_032718475.1 of Nemertoderma westbladi. NCBI lineage: Eukaryota > Metazoa > Xenacoelomorpha > Nemertodermatida > Nemertodermatidae > Nemertoderma > Nemertoderma westbladi. Next base: position 4,828 of record JAUCBJ010006949.1, on the reverse strand, counting down.
ATGTTATTTTTTGTTCAAATTGAGGATATTTTAATCCGATGTGTGGATGTTGGTGTTGAACACACTTTTACAATTATGTCCAATTTATGTCCAAAGTTTATGGTTAATTTTTTATTTCAAGTTTAATAATTTGAGATATGGTGGGTTCTGGACGCATTTAAAATTCAATAATCTCAAGGATAAAATCGACGCAAATATGACGAGAAAAATCAAACTGTATACAGATTGTCGGTCTGAACGTCTCTTTGTTGGTCTTTATGTTTATGTCTGTTTGTTGGTCTGTATGTTAGTCCAAGTAAAAGGAAGGTACCCAAGCTAGCTAAAAGTTTTGCAACGTGGTTTTCCCATGGTTAGTGAGTTAGTTCTCACACCTTCCTAATTGTCTGTGTGTCAGATATGGGGGGGGGGGGGGGGGGGGGAGGGAAACTGGATGCAATATCAATTAATCCCTCTACAGGGGAAATTCGATGCAAATAACAGCTGATTACTCGCAAAAATAAAAGGTGAATGTATAAAAGGTTTGTTAGGTTTGTTACCATTGTTAGGTTTAACAGAAAATGGACTGTTTTGTTTATCTTGTGTGTGTTGCTTGTTTAGTAGGCGTAATACAACAACTGGTTTACAATTAAAAACAAAGTCATCAAGTCGGCCCACTAAATTTAGTGGACTGCTACAGCTTGCCAGGTCGTATTATATAGTAGGTCATGATCCTACTGATTTAGTTTAAGAAAGTAGAGAGTTCATGATAAATAAGCTTTCAGAGATTATAGGCTTACCGAAAGACAGAATGACATGAGGTTGAGATAGTGTTCCCGTATTCTGAGTTCGCGTATCGTGGCTCGCCCCACAGTTTATTAATTGTAATGAAACATAAATATGATATTCTTATTTATTATGAAATATCAGAAATAGATAGTAAAGAATAGGCCGTATGTAACTTTGGTGCACTTTTAAAATAATATGGATGGGGGGGGGGGCAGTTTTTCAACACACTCTGACTTTTTGTTTAAAAAAACATTTTGGGGGTAGGTTATGGATGCACTATTAATAGGCTTACCATAGTACTATACAATAGCGGATTTACATAAGGATTTTTTGTTACATGAAGGATAGTTTGTTAAACACTCCAAAATTGCCCGTTACATGACCGGATATTTTTGTTACATGAAGAACAGTTTGTTAAACAGTCCAAAATTGCCCGTAACATGACCGGATATTTTTGTTACATGAAGGACAGTTTGTTAAACACTCCAAATTTGCCCGTTACGTGACCGGATATTTTTGTTACATGAAGGACAGTTTGTTAAACAGTCCAAAATTGCCCGTAACATGACCGGATATTTTTGTTACATGAAGGATAGTTTGTTAAACACTCCAAAATTGCCCGTTACATGACCGGATATTTTTGTTACATGAAGGATAGTTTGTTAAACACTCCAAAATTGCCCGTTACATGACCGGATATTTTTGTTACATGAAGGACAGTTTGTTAAACACTCCAAAATTGCCCGTTACATGACCGGATATTTTTGTTACATGAAGGACAGTTTGTTAAACACTCCAAAATTGCCCGTTACATGACCGGATATTATTGTTACATAATGACAGTTTGTTAAAACACTCCAAACTTGCACGTTACTTGACCGGATATTTTTGTTACATGAAGGACAGTTTGTTAAACAGTCCAAAATTGCCCGTTACATGACCGGATATTTTTGTCGTACTACATTACCGTATACTTTAATCTAAAATTTTAACTTTATTTACTGCCAGATACCAGTTGGCTCGGGGCTAATGATACCGACCTAACAGTCCCTGCTCGCGCCCTAGGTTACGGCGTGTACAAGTTTCAGCTTACTGTGTTAATGAAAGTTCCCAACCCTGATCCAGGGATGCCCGTGTTTATGTCAAGTAGGTAAGTTAACCACACAATCACCCTAAACGACCACCCTCTACCCCCTCCACCATCAACCCCCTCTACCCTCATCCACCCCCTCCTCCACCCTCCTCTAACCCATCCACCATCAACCCCCTCCACCCTCAACCACCCTCATCCATCCTCCTATCCCCCCTCCTACACCCTCCTCTACCCCATCCACCACCAAACCCCTCCACCCTCATCCACCCTTCTCTACCCTCTCCACCATCCACCACCTCCACCGTCATCCTCCCTCCTCCACCCGCCTCTACCCCCTCCTCCACACTCCTCTACTCCATCCACCATCAACCCCCTCCACCCTCATCCATCCTCATCTACCCCCTCCACCATCCACCACCTCCACACCCTCCCTGGCGATATGCTAAGATTGTTTACCATGCGCAGCTGTTTTATTAATTGTTGTTTTGGAAATATTAATCTACTGTAGCTAGTTGCCTTCTGATCCGGCTATTCAGCTGTGTGGTATTTTCGGATTTTCACACCGGTTTTAGATTTCTTAAATTTACTCAAAACGGTCGTACCATAGGATAATTTATGCTCTCTCTTTTGCCTCCCCATTTCTAAATCTAGTGGTGGTTCAAGGCATATTTCAGTGCTACGGGAAATAATCATGCATTATTTCCCTCCAACCAGTATATTTTCAATGATTTATAAACTGGGATCAAATAAATATGTCATTATTTTCAAGTTGGCGTGAAATACGCCGTGAAATAAACTAAACTCATTGACGGGCTATGGTGTGCTATATATTACGGCGTGAAATAAAGTAATATTATTCTTTCTGTATGGTTGTACCGTATTATACGGTCATGCCAAGGTAAGTTTTTTATTATTAATAATAATATTTATTATTATTATTATTAATATTAATATTTGTTGTTATTAATATTGATATTTATTATTATTATTATTAATATTAATATTTGGTATTATTAATATTAATATTTGTTATTATTAATATTAATATTTGATATTATTAATATTTGTTATTATTAATAATAAAATTATTCCAAACTGTATGATACATACTACAACTGTATTTACTCATGTCTACTTAGTTATTTATAATTATAATCTCATGTTTATCTTTTAGGTACACTTTCCTGAGATTCGATGTCTCGCCGTTTGAGTCTCGTATCATGAGAACCTCAGCTGCTACATTAAGGGTTGGATTCATGCAGACTATCGAGTTGAGTCCGAAGACGTCGTCAATAGACCACGATCAGGAACCTTCGGTTCATCATGTTAGTAAACCGCCGACACATTTAGTTGTTGAATGTGCAACGTAATTCACCGATAGACTTTAAGTAGAATACGGTAACAGAAATTAAAATAGTATTGAAATTCCTGATATATTAGTAGTATGCTAAACAACGTGATTGAGACAGCGTCTGCCATAGTCTACCATGTTAAAGAATTTGCCGAACGGCTCTTGCCCCGCCTACTTACTATGATTACTATTGTTGCCCCACCCACTTACTATGGTTACCATGGTTACCATTGTGCATATGTAACATATGTCACCGCTGTGTATATATGTGACATACACGGTATAAGACCAGTTTGCGGGCGTGCCCCGCCTACTTACTATGATTACTATTGTTGCCCCACCCACTTACTATGGTTACCATGGTTACCATTCTTGACCCCGCCATGGTTACTATGGTTCAGTAAGAAATCTTTCACCAATTTATTAACAAACTCAGTTCCTTGATCAACCGCTAGCCGTTTAGGTTTTCTATCTTCAAATATCGCGGCTAGGGCCCTTTTAATTTCGACCCCTGTTTTACGTTTTAGACCCAACGCCCACGCCTTCCGACTAAAACAGTCAATACAAGTAAGTATGTAACCGTAGCCATTATTCTCACCCCTAAAAGGTTGCATATCGCACAAATCCGCTTGGTATAGATCACCAATACCGCTCGTGAAGATTTTTGATGTCGGGTAATGGCGCCTAGCCGGCGCGTGTAGGGAATACGTTCGTTGGGAGCTCAACCATTCTTTTGCGCGATTTCTCGTAACTTTAGCGGCTTTCGCTAGTTTGGTTACGCTCGCGAAACCGGCAGCATTTGAAACATCGTAATATATTCTTCCCAGTCGTTTGTTTGTTCGATTTTCTACGATTCTCCCCATCGGTTGTTGTAAAAGCTTTTGTGGGATAACTGATACGTTTGCCTTTGCTGGCCAGTTCTCCCCCAGGCGCTGGAATACTCTAAAAAGGTTTTCTAACTGTATATATATTCCCCTCGCCCGCAAGGTACCTTTACAGGTGTTTTAACGGACATAAAAATCATTCTGCTATATACGTGTTTTGGCGGACATGGTAAGGCAAAAAACTTGTAATGCACCAACTACCTTTCACAGCTTAGCCGTGATGATTCATATTACGACATCTAGCAGCTGGTTGCTGACATGGAAACAGCCATTGGACGCGTGGTTCTTTGTTTGGCTTGGGCCAATCAGGGCGGTTTTTCCTGTCGACGTGTAGCTTTTCTGCCGATCATAAGGAGAGTGTTCTGTCTTACTGTTTTTTCTTGTTACTTTGTTGTTATTGCTGTCTAAGCCAGAAACACCGGCCTTTTGGGAAGAACTCTAGTAAACTGCTTGAATTATCGAAAGTATAAACTGTTACCGAAACCAATCTTAATTAATTAATCAATCAAATCGAAAGACAGCATTAACTCACTTAATTTAACTGCATTAATCATATTGTTTGTACTGTTATTTTACCGTCAGTTATTAATTGTACCTATTTGTTGATGGAAATATTGTTATTTGGATAATACGGATAAATCACCCAATTCCCAATTTTCTTGATAACACTACAGGTTAGAGAGACCGGCTATACATAACAATTGCGATTTATATTAATGTGGTGTGTATTGAATC
>JAUCBJ010006948.1:0-33126 GCA_032718475.1 Nemertoderma westbladi | reverse complement strand
TAATGTGACGTCAACATATGATCAGATGATAGTAGTCATAAATCGAGTATATTTTTCTTCCCGGAAGAGTTATTCTCACCAAGCTTGGAAAGAGATGTTGGCGAAAACGCAACCACACTATCTACTGTATTAAAGTACTTAATCGCCCTTTGCACAATTTATCAAAGGCATCGCATTAACTGATATCAACCATAACCTGCCTGCCTGATCACAATCATATAGTAATGTTTAGATTGAATAAGCGCGATGCATCCGTCCAGGCGAAATATATGTGATGTTCATAATGGGGATTCCACAGAGGATCGAGTGCATCAATGATCTAATTTATACTGAAGGTATCTGTAGAGTGTAGACTACTGGACGGTCAGCCTAAACACCCAACTACACCCAACTTTCACCCAACTACACCCAACTTTCACCCAACTACACCCAACTACACCCAACTACACCCAACTACACCCAACTTTCACCCAACTACACCCCACACAGTTCCACCCCACTACACCCAACTTCCACTGCACTTCCACTTCCACTCTGAATCCAACTTACACCAAACTATACCTACTGTATGGCACCAAACTTCCACAAATTACAATATGTACAGTAACAAACTCTTTGAGGAATTGCTGAGATATGAGCTTTTAAATGTTTCATGTACTGTATGTTGCCCCCACTGCTGAGCAATTATGAAAATAACAAACTAACGTTTTATATTTATTGCAGGTTGGTTCTAGAATAATTGATGAATTTAGAAATAAATATACAAAGGAGAGACGCAGAGACTATTGACGAACGATCCAAGCTACAGTATAAAACTAAACTGGCGCTGTGGGATTGTGGTGAAAATGAAAACGGTATTGATACACAGGGGGGTCAACGTCACAGCCTTAACGACGAAATCGCATTGGAAACTTCTGTTATGGGAATAGCAATGCAGATAATTCGTACAAAGTTAATGGACATAAGTTCTATATTATACAGCATGTTTAATGCAATTATAATAATGTAATTATCCTTTATGTATCATAGAATACAAGAAAAAGAACTGTAACATTATTTTCAGCAGCTTTATTTTAATCTTGAGCCCATGTAAACACTTTCTGCCGTTATATATTTCACTTTGCAGTTGCCCCCATGTGAAGAATCCCAGGTTTTCATTAAAATCACAGGTTACAAAAGGGCTGAATCTAACCAAAACAATAAACGAAATTTAGCCGTATCAAAACGAAACGTATCAAAAAGATAAATTAAAAAAAAGTAAAAAATCTTCATACATAAAATTCCAATAAAATGTCGACCGAAAAGTGAAATCCTGGTATTATTCACATGGGCGAACTTTATGGCCTTTATATTAATTAATTTTTAACGAAACAACAGCAATAATTTTAGAACATTTTACATTTTTGATAAACTAAAAGGGGATCTGGTAAGATCTGTACAGGTCAAGGGAATTTCTGCAAGGAACTTATTATGATCTTCACATACAGACGATGCCAGAATGGACAAGATCTCTACAGTATGAGAATCGATAAGATCGTTATACATTACAGATCTTACAGTAGTAGAAATAATAATTCATCACACTAGGGTAGAGAATTGCAGACGTTGATCAACGTAATCATATAGACGCGGCTTGTGGTCTCTAGTACATACAGTATATGTACAGTAGGATGTGACAATATTCAGCTTATTTTATTACAAACAACGAAATGGGAGAAGTGTATTTAATCTTTCAGACATTCCACCCATTCGAAAATCCTCATGTGATCAACATTGAGGTTTCCAAACTAATGTGTGCATTGTACTTGACACAATGAACCCGGCGTAGCATTCTTGTGAATGTGCCATCCAGAGATTTGGTGTCCTCAGCAGTTAGAGCCCAGCATGGACTCCCGTAGAGGAGTACTGGAACTACTGCTGCTCTAAATAATCGGACCTTGAGTTTCCGATTAATTCTCCACTCAATTCTAATTCTCCACGATTAATTCTTAATTACACTCCACTTCCACCCAACTACACCCAACTTTCACCCAACTACCCCCAACAACACCCAACTTTCACCCAACTACACCCAATTCTCCGCCCAACTACACCCAACTATCACCCAAGTACAGTACACTCAACATTGTCTCACTTCCACCCAACTACACTTACCTTTCACCACTTTCTCGCAGGTCAGGATTTTTGAAAATAAAAAATTATAAAGCAAATTATAAAATTGTCAAAAACCATACAAATCCTAATCTACGTCGCTTTTTTGGATGTGAAGATGAGTAGGACATACAGTACAATATATCTAATGTTTAGTTCTGAGGCATAACAGCGAGAACATGCGAGCCACGTAGTAAAGGCGAGCCTTAACGCACTATGATAATTAGTAAATACTGGAAAATTTATTTCGAGTTATTATCATATTCGAGTTAGTGAAATATTGAAACGAGGGACCGAAGTGAGATAAAAGTACATTATACACTATAATACGTTGTTTTATTGTTAAATTTCTTGATTACTTAACGCTCGTCTATGGACGAGCCGCAAATAATCCATCTATCTACTGTATTTACGGCTTGTCCAAGGACGAGCGTTAAGTAATTCAGAAATTTAACAATAAAATATTATAATTATCCTTTATGTATCATATTACAAGAAAGATTGTAACATACAGTAGTCTTTATTTTCAACAGTTTTATTCTAAACTTCGTGGCCTTTATATTAATTTGATCTTATCTTTCGTTTATTATTTTGGTTCCATGATAAATTTATTATTCGCCTATATTATACAGAAAGTACTTTATTTGCTAACCATTAAGATTGGATCAGGGAGCCAAATGGAGTGTAAACTTGAGACATGTAAAATGTAATGAGAAATGTAAAAAGTTCTAAAATTGTTTCTGTTGTTTCGTTAAAAATTAATTAATACAGTATAAAGGCCATAAAGTTTAAGATAAAGAAGCTGAAAATAATGTTACAGTTTTTTTTCTTGTATTCTATGATACATAAAGGATAATTACATTATTATAATTGCATTAAACATACTGTATAATATAGAACTTATGTCCATTAACTTTGTACGAATTATCTGCATTGCTATTCCCATAACAGAAGTTTCCAATGCGATTTCGTCGTTAAGGCTGTGACGGTGACCCTCCTTTGTATCAATACCGTTTTCATTTTCACCGCAATCCCACAGCGCCAGTTTAGTTTGGAGTTTTGATGCGTGGTATGTGTAGACATCTATAGGTATCTGGATCGTTCGTCAATAGTCTCTGTGTCTCTCCTTTGTATATTTATTGCTAAATTCATCAATTATTCTAGAATCAACCTGCAATAAAAATAAAATGTTAGTTAGTTATTTTCATAATTGCAGGGCAGTGATGGCAAAATACAGCACGAGTACATGCAACTTTTAAAAGTTCATATCTCAGCAATTCCTCAAAGAAGTTCAGAGTTTGTTACTGTACATATTGTAATTTGTGGAAGATAGGTGCCATACAGTATAGTTTGGTGTAAGTTGGATGCTGTTGTGTTGAACGTTGAAGTTTGGTGTATTTGCAGAGTTGGGTGTAGATGGGTGGTATAGTTGGGTGTAGTTGGTGAAAGTTGTGTGTAGCTGTGTAGTTGGGTGGTAGTTGGGTGAAAGTTGGGTGTAGTTGGGTGAAAGTTGGGTGTAGCTGGGTGTAGTTGGGTGAAAGTTGGGTGTAGCTGGGTGTAGTTGGGTGAAAGTTGGGTGTAGTTGGGTGAAAGTTGGGTGTAGCTGGGTGTAGTTGGGTGTAGTTGGGTGATTAGGCTGACCCGTCAGCCTAAACACCCTACTGGACTATGCCTATAGGTATTTCAGCAATAACTATCTGACTATTGCGTTTTGGATTACAATTAATTACATCCACACAGACAAACAGGCATACAAACAGACAACAACCCAAACCGCAATGATAATTACCTTTGCAGGCATTTCATATATATGCCGTATGTTTTTGTCTGTTTTTGTGTGTTTTTGTATGTTTTTGTGTGTTTTTGTGAGTTTTTGTGTGTTTTTGTGTGTTTTTGTGAGTTTTTGTGTGTTTTTGTGTGTTTTTGGTGTAAATAGACGTCCCCACCAGAAATCAACAAATTTTGAATGTTTTGGCATAGGCATGTTGAAATCAACTGTCTGACACAGTCCAGAAATCAGCAGTCTGACAGTTTGAAAAAATACATACCGGCTGACCGGTACATAAAAAGTCATTAAAAGGACAACAAAAGTCATTAAAGGGACAACAAAAGTCATTATGCACAATTCGTAAAAAAAGGAGGACAAAAAAAGTCAAATAAAAGGATATAAAAAATCACTGCCCTTTTATAATAAAGAAAGTACAGAAGTAATAATGTAATATACTGCAATATTGCAATGAATTTAGAAATATACTGTAAATCTAATGATTACATTACATATGTGGCTGGTTCGAGGAATATATTTCTTGTCTTGACTTAATATTTGTTTTTTTTTATCGAATTTTATCTTTAATTAATTAATCTATTTTTTTTATTAATATTTTATCGAATTGTATCTTTAATTAATTAATCTATTTTTTATTTATATTTTATTCCCGCCTTAAAACGCAACTGCGTAACTTGCCAGCCATTGCGAAAACCAATTGTTTATAATATCTGAATATGTATAAGTATTTATCTTGGTGCAATGCAGACTGTATAACAGAACGTGTATATATTACATTACAGTACGTACGTAAATTACCTTCATATTGAAATTTAATTTTACTGTAATTTTGTCCTAATCATGGATTATCTTTATTTCTGTCATTTGTGTTTGTATGTTTGACTTTTGAGATATATTTTTATTGATACTGGCGTAATTAAACTAAACTAAACTAAAAAATATGCTCCACTATTTTAGTAGGCCTATTTTACGAGCTGCTTGGATATCAATATAACATTGTTGGCAAAAAAGAAATAGGGTGAATGTTGAAACCTCATTTTACAGACATATATATATATCACATTGGTATCACTTTCATTCTCTGTCTGTAATTGGTGCAACATAATTGGTTATTTTGATCAGAGCCACTTTTGAGTCTGCATTGCCTCTACCATTATTTCCGGAATTGTGCTTGGCAGCTTGGTCAATTCCGGACAAGTCCAGGGCTTGACAGCTTGATTACCGGTCAGCCGGCAGGCCGGTATTTGTACACAAACAGCGCATTCGTGCGCAATTTATATTTCGGCAGACTCGGGCCGAGTGTGATTTCTCATCTACTAGGCTTCTTGTCCAACTCTCACTGCACACTGCACAGCCTCCTTCTTTCCCCATCTGCCTAACGCACCATAACCGACGGGCTGTGGTATATTAGTATGTAAGTGTTAGTCTGAACAGTAGGCCTATACCGTTGGTACGGTATCTGTAGATGTAGTGGAGTCAGAGTGGTAGACTCATGAATGCCATGAATGCCAATCCGATTGCAGATTGATGGGACAGTGGGATGGGATATGTAGGCCTACATGTATGAATCGATATCGTTATGGAATCCGATCATATATCAAGGCAGTTCGAACATATCCAGATGTTACAGGTCAGGAATAAAATTATCAGAGAAAGTCAGAAACCGAAAAACGCAAGGCAAATCAGTTTAGAGAAACGTGAGCAAGGCTTCGCATTGTACCTTAATGGCGCAAATACCGTGATGAACAAAACATCGCCTCAAAATAATGCGTGTTTTAGTAACAACACAGTCACTACTGGATGCGTTAACGCTGACAGTGATGGATCAGTTCCTGTCGGAAAGACACTTGAATACTCGAGAAGTAAAACGCCTAGAGCAACTTGGTCTGGGGTGGAAGAAATGCCGCTGAAAACGTTGACCGGCAGGAGTTTTATAGTCGGAAATAGAGAGGATGAAGCTGATTACGAGGATGATTTTGATGATGACGAAGAGTCCAGTGACATTGATATTCGTGATCATTTATTACTTACGTTATCTGACGTTAAAGCACTCCGTCAAAGTTTAGAAGCATCTAATATGACATTGAATACCGGTAATGTTAATATCGAAGACAATGAAATTGATGTATGTGATGATATCGAAGAAGAATGTAATGAGGCTATAATAACTAATGATGACGATGATACCCCACTTCAATCATTTCAGCAACCATCTTCAAAAAGTACAAAGCTTTTGGGAATGATTAGAACCGTAAACGCAAGGGAAGTGCAATCTAAACCACAAACTCGCGAAGTCGAATTTAAACCCCCTATGACTAAAAGTGTAAGTCGGCCGATATCTGGTGTGAAGCGTAAAGACATTATTAACGTGGAATCGAAAGTCAGTGCTGATGTAATAAAGGCTATTGAGGAGGAGAATAACAGGGTCGACTCAGCGAGACGAAATGATAACCTTCTTCCAAAGGAAGTTCCTAAATCTACAGAAACTGTCAGCAGTAAACCTCCAGTTAATAATAACAATAATCTTAACGAAGAAACCTTAGAAACCCTCGTCAATAGAATTCGACACTTGGACATTCGTCACCAACAACTACTTATAAGTTTACTGGATGACATTGACACTAATTACGATGTTTCGCCGGATACAAGGAGATCATTAAACTCAAATTTGACGCGGATATCCTCACCGAAGAATACAAAGGAATCTCTAGAAACTACAAGTTATATAAATTTACAAAATGAAACTCTATTCTATACAGTTTCGATTGAGTTAACCAGTAACTGGGGAGATTCAAACCGAATTGGGTTAACCGCTATTGAGTTGTTTGATCAGGATTACAAACCTATTATTATTGATACTGATTTATTGTATACGTCGAACGCCTTTGGACTCAACGAATCAGTATATGTCCTATTCGATGGGGCGTGTAAAACAATAGAGAGTAAACATATGTTAAGTTGTAAGTTGTCTGGGAATAGCGTCTTTGTCTGCATCCCGATTGGCGGGAGGTGTTCCTTCGTTCGATTGTGGAACTTCAACGATCCTAATTGTCTCGATGTTGGCGCTAACATAGTCCGGGTTTTAGTAAACGACGCTGTTCGTTGGGAAGGTCGACTCCCAAGAGGTTGCGGCAACCAGCGCGACGATTATAGTCTGTCTATAAACATTGGAGATGAAGTTGGTCATAAAGTATTTGGGTCTAAATGTTTATTAGATTCAGGTGGGATTTTTATTATTTAATATTATATACCGGAGCGGTACAGGCCTTATTTTTGTATAGATGATTATTTTATATTCACTTCTAGCTACTTTGATTAATGCAGCCCTATTCCTTGCCAATATCCTGGACATCCGCCTCAAATACACATGCAATAGTAGATATATGGATAGCAATTGCACTGCCTAATTGATATTGTGTGATGTTTCAAGTAATCCCACCTTCGGGCTACTTGAAACACAGCAGAAATAAAAAAAAATGTGTTACAAATGGCCCAAATATACAATAACAATGCTTGAAGTTGAAATTTGATAACTCTATTATACACTGCTATGACAACAACCTGAGCTTGGTAAAGCTAAGGCAATGTAAATAATTTTAAAAATGTTATAGATCACATTTTATGTTGCAAGGTAAAAATTTTACGGTATAATTTTTTTTTTTTTTTTTTTTTTTTTTTAATTATGTTACCTATCTTAAACATAAGCCTGCGGCATTTCTCTTTCTTAAATATAATTAAAGTATTTATAAAATGAAATTTTTTTTCATCGCAGATCATTCACACCAGGAAGATAACATCCTCCAGCAGGTGGACGATGATCTGTCTCCTCTGCAACCTTTTGGCCATGGGTCTGATCAGTTGGAGGGAGTCGATTCGTCGAGACCAGACGGAACGCCCCGGAGCCCCAAACCGCGCCCTCGACGGAGCTCCCGGGGTCAGATAGCCGCCAGACTGGACGGTCTATCGCGCTCCGTCGCTGCGGTGGCCAGTAGCGACGGAACGGGGGGGATGTCTGACAGCGACCTGAATGCCCCAGTCGACGGCCCATCCAGGGTCGGAGTGAGTGCGTCCATCAGCTGTCCCACCAGGACGATCACAAAGAGTCTACTATTGGAAAACGACAGTAGCTTTTCTCAGGTAGGCAGCCTGGAAGAGCCGCCAATGATACATCAACTCAACCTCAAACTGCAGGAGGGAGACCCTTCAGCACCAGACACCCCTTTACCTTTAGTTACAGAGACTCCCTTAGTTACTGGGGATACTCCATCGTGGTACAGAGAACTGATTGTGGACACATCACGTCGACATGAGGAGGCGTCCTGCTGCGACAGTCTCGATCTGGAGTCGTGGCCGCACAGAGAGAGTCGCCACCACCAGGGTGGCGGTAGACGGGTGGCGGGAGTGGATCCGTTGGAGGAGTCGTGGCGGCTTGTCGATAAGTTCAACCGCTCGCAGGTTGGTAGACTAGGGAACGCGGCCGACCTAGACGAGGTGTTGGGGGAGGTTGGAGTGGAGGCGAGAGGAGTGGAGGCGAGTTCCTCCGGGGAGTTTATCATTCCGGAACTCCCTGTTGGTCGCCTCCTGAGCTTACACATCGCGACTACGTGGGGCGACCGCCACTACCTGGGCCTCAACGGGATCGAGGTTTTCTCCGCGTCCGGGGCTCCGGTGCGAATCGACTCGGTCTCCGCGGACCCGGCGGACATCAACGTGCTCCCGGAGTACTCCGCGGACCCCCGCGTGGCCGCGAACCTCGTCGACGGCGTCTACCGGACCAGCGACGACTGCCACCTCTGGTTGACGCCGTTCACCCCGGGGCGGGACCACACGGTCCGGGTGCGGTTCACGGAGCCGGCTCGCGTCGCCATGGTGCGCGTCTGGAACTACGCCAAGTCGCGGGCTCACTCGTACCGCGGCGCGCGGCGCGCGGAGATCCGGCTGGACGGCGTTCCGGTGTTTGTCGGGGAGATCGCGCGGGCCGGGAGTCGGGACGACGACGGTGTTGAACAGTTCGGGGATACGATACTCTTCACCGTGGACGACGAAGTTCTATCGGCTATAAGTCGATTCGATGAGACTTATGAAGTTGTTAGTGAAGAGGAGAGAGTAACAGAGGAACCGAGGAGGCCGTTAACGGCAGATCTTCAGATGGAATCCTCGAATAAACGGCCATTTACTTCCGCGTTTAATCGCGAAACCATCGTCGGCGACGGGAAGTCGAGTAAACTCGATGATTCGCTTCCTCGCGGGTCGACGTTGCGGTTGAACTTCACGGCGACGTGGGGCGACGTCCACTACCTCGGATTGACCGGGTTGGAGGTCGTCGACGCGGACAGCGGCGTCCCGATCCCGCTGTCCGCGGCGGCGCTCGCCGCCGAGCCGGCGGACCTCCGGCACCTGCCGGGCTGCGCCGCCGACGATCGCACCCTCGATAAACTCGTGGACGGGACCAACCGGACCACCAACGACGTCCACATGTGGTTGGTGCCGTTCCGCGGGGAGGGCTCGACCCACGAGCTGCTCGTGAGCCTAGGTCGTCCGCGTCGGCTCGCCGGGATTCGCGTTTGGAACTACAATAAGAGCGCGGAGGACACCAACCGCGGGGCTCGGGTAGTCCACGTTGAGTTGGACGGAGTCGCGTTAAGTCCCCCCAACGGGTTTCTACTCCGTCGCAGTCCGGGGAATGCCGACTTCGATTTCGCTCAAGAAGTGGTTTTCTCAGAGCAACAAAACGTAATGGACGAGTGTTCTCGAATCCGTCGTCCGGGACTTCCTTGTGGGTTTATCTTCCGGATCGCGTTGAGTTCCACTTGGGGGGATTTGTACTACGTCGGGTTAAACGGGATCGCGTTGTACAACGAGGACGGAGTGGACGTAGCGCCGACGCGGGGACGAGTTTTCGCGAATCCGCCGAGCGTGAACGCGTTGGAGGGGGTCGAGGGGGACGTGCGAACCGCGGACCGGCTGACCGACGGGGTTAACGACGCCTCCAGCGGCCGACACTCGTGGTTGGCGCCGCTGCTGCCGGGGGTGGCGACCGCGGTCTACGTTGTCTTCGACGCGCCGGTCACGGCGACTTCCGTCCGGCTGTGGAACTACTCTAAGACTCCGAGTCGCGGGGTTCGAGGCTTCGCAATCCTCGTCGACGGATTCCTCGTCCACAACGGCTCGATGGATCCGTACCGACCCGCGTCCGGGATCGGGATCCTTCCCGGGTTGGTCTCGGATTCCGTCTCCTACCACGAGGTTAACTTCGCCGAGGTCGTTAAGGATGATAGCAATGAAGAGCACGACGTTAGACTCAACACCCTCGTGATGAGAGATAACCTCGTCATTAAGCAACACGACGATCCTTCGGTTGCTAAACCGAAGACCGTGGCGGATCAGTCGCTCCGGCCGATGACTAGTTTAACGACCAACAGAGCTAGTTGGCAACGGCCCCACGGCAAGAAGAAGTTTAATTAATTAATTACATTCCAATATAAATGTTGTTTATTGACGATGCCATTTTATTTTGTTTTTAACCTCCGGTTTCTTTTTATATTCTTTCATTCCCGACATCTTATAGTTCCGACTCAGACGCGCAATATTTACATTTCTACTTAATAAGGAAAGCATTGTGTTTACAGTAAAAGTACACGTTCGTGGGGCCTTCGCGCAGCACGAGGCCCAGTTATTAGATACAAATTAAAATTGAGCGACTGTATCACAAAATCAGGTTTTGAGAAATTTACCCACACCACCAATCAATCAAAGAAAGGGAGACAGTACGTGTTCACCCCTTTTAATCTGCACCCCCCCCCCCCCCCCCTCCCTTCCCACCCACCAATACATAACCGGGACATCTACCACCCACGGAAGGGTAGCACGAACTTATTTCCAATCTCACGTTAAATATGCAAAGCCAGGCGGTTTATAGGAATATAATAAACGCAGTACTCGTTTTCATTATAAGCCTCTTTGCGTTCGTCCTGTTTTGTATTTAAATATATTTCTTAAACGCAGGCTAGGACGATCTTTATAATAATAATAACTAGGGATGCAATCAATATGTGAAGCCAGGTGGTTTATATAATAATTTAGTCAACGCAGTACTCGTCTTCATTATATGCCTCGTTGCGCTCGTCACTTGTCCTGTTTTGTCATAAAATATTTTTCCTAAACGCAGACTGACGATCTTTATACAGTTATAACTATGCGAAGTTTCGAAACTGTGCGATTAACTGTTGATACATCTATGTGGAGATGTGTGATACAACCCCAACGCATCGTATGCCGATGTAGTAATATGGGTATTGAAATAATATTAAATCAATGTACACTCTTAAAGCTGCAGCGAAAAAATGTAGCTAATTTCCTAGGTTACATATAAAATAATAATATTATTTTTAAGAACATTAATTTTACTACTTTGCAAAAATTCAATTAAAAAATAACCAGACATATACATTGTGGAATAAACTATTTCAGAAGCCTACAACAGCCATGCCATGGATGGTATTTATGTTATTATATCTGTCATTTACCTGAGATAGCAATACAACACTTATAGTAAAGTCAATACAGGAAGGATGTTGGGATGTTGGATTTCAAGAATGATGTCTGGGCTGGAATAGCAATACTGTTTGCCTATTACAGTACAATTCCTCTCTGGTTAGTCTACAGCCACAACTCCAAGCCAGCTAGCTCCACACCAGCAGAGACTTGACCAATAATCATTCCCAGCAACCAGCTGCTTTACACACACATCCTTCCATCGTACCAGCATGTTAGCCAATAAATGAGCAGTATTTAATGAGAATCAATTTTTTATGACGTTTTAATTACTTTAGATCAATTAAAGACACAATTATTAAAGCAAATCACTTGAACTAATTAAAAACTATAATAGAATGGCGTATGTGGATTACATCTGTATAATTTTTAAGTATAATTATTTAAATCTTATACTGTAAAACAATTAATTTCCTTTAAAAGGCAGGTTGAAAATGGTGTTTTTACCGTAATCAACTTAATTAACTAATTAACTGCTATTATCTTAGCTTCTCGAAGGCCACACGGAAATTCTACTTGGAAAATTTCTAAACTTTTGCCAAACAACATGTGTACCAAGTTTGGATAGATTTCATCAAAGATTGGCCGAGTTATTAACGTTTAAAATTGAACACGACAGAACGACAGGTTGATTAATGGTACCACTACGCTAAGGCTCACTCACTTCGTGGCTCGCCCCACAATCCAATAACTTTATTAATTTATATATGAATTTCGAATTTATCATTTTTATATTTTACGGCCATGGTGGTATTGGTATTATTTTTTTACTGTTCTAGAATACCTTTTAATAAATATAATATTGGAAATTTCAATTGTTTTGTAGTAATTATACATAATGTAAATAGTTCACGATTATTTAATTCCACGGTGTTTTCGACTGAATACATTTACTATTTTGGTTCGTTAATTTATTCATCACCGATATGACATATTTTGCCGCACTTTATTCCAAGCTGCTAAAGTGCCTCCAAAATGTATCAATGTTGAATAAATTATCCGAATGAAAAATATGAATGAAAATGAATAAAAAATCTTAATAAGTCGGTTTACTAATAACAATTCGTTCTGACCAATAAATTCTATCATTATGGAGACTCTATGGGCCAGATCTCTTATAGGAAAAAATTTCAAAAAAAATTTTTTAGAAGTTTTTAATATTTAACCTAATTAACATAATTTATGCAATTATTTTTAAAATGCAAAGGCTTTTAGAGGGATGGTCATCAAGTGCCCAAAATTTCATCATTTGTGCACAATGACTTCGTGAATCGATCCTATCTCCAGAATTTTGATAAAGGCTTCTGTTCAAAAATTATTTTAAAAAACCAATTTTTTCTCATAATTTTGTCAGATTCTGCCATTTTTCACCAAGAAAATTTAAATAATTTTTTAAATATTTCAGCTATAACAAATATCTAGTTGGAATGCTTTCTTTGACTTCTTTTCTTTTTTTTCGACTTTTAATTTAATAGACAGACGGACATACAGACAGACCGACAAGCAGACATAATAGACTTCGCTAAAAATGAAAACTGACTTAGGAAATGAAATGAGCGACCAAAAAAAACCAAAACAAAAATGTTTGAGCTAGGTGGTATGATGTCTTTATATTTTGACAGACAGATCGTCAGGCAGACAGACGACTGACATATAGAAATAGAGACATAATAGTTTTCGTTAAAAGTAAAACTGACGTTTGAAATGAAATCAACGACCAGGAAAACTTTAGCTAGAAAGAATGGTTTTGTTATATTGTGACAGACAATCCGTCACAAACACAATCCTAGACAGTCAGTTTTCACATAAATTTAAATTTATACAGAGTAAGGTTAACATTATCACTTATAACTTTTGAACTACATTTAGCTATTAACAAACGGTTTGAAGTTTTAAATTCATCATAAAAATCTGCACCAGGGAGGGATTGAAAATGAAAAATCTATTTTTTTCTGAATTGGTCAACTCCCCCCCCCCCCCCCCCCCACAAATATTTTTTATTAATTTGTGAATTAATTTCGCACTACCAAATCGCCAGGGCGTCACATCTTCCAACTTTATATCGCAGTGCGACATGCGGTATGTCCCGTCCCTACGCCATACGATTATGATGTATGTCCATGATGATGTCATTCGAACGCACTATAACTATTTCACAATTCTACCGAGCAATGTCAAAAGATTCCATTTTTCCAAAAATGCTTTTTCTGTTTTTTTTTCTGGGTCTAAATAATGCGCTCTATCTAATGGTATAATCGAGAACACCGTATCTGCTCTAGTTCTCGAGATATTCAATGTCAAAGGCCGTAAGTCACAACATATGTATAGTGTAGGGATGGTACGGAGCTCCGGAAATCCGAAGCTCTGGGTCAATTTTCTGGCTTTGGCTCCGGGCAAATTAATCCGGAGCCAATCCGGAGCTTTATATAGTGTTCGAATTACAATAATAATAATAAGGGAATTGTTGTGGGGTTAGTGACGGTGAATTAAATATATAATGTAATAGGACAATATGATAACGCTCTCCATAGCGAATCCATAGTCGGTTGATATTTTTCGCTATGGAGAGCATTATCGAAAAATAGGTTTTATTCTTAAATTGTTTCTTTGTCGCTCGAATATTCTCAAAATCGGGAGAAATTAATCAATAGGATTGCATTGGTTGTTCTTTTTTTCCCGGCGAAAAAGTAAAATAACTATTTTTGGTAGAATTTCTTAAATTTTATTACATGTGTTGAAAGAGCATCGAAGTAGTAAAGGTTTGCATTTTTTGCAAGTCATTTGAGCAAAATCCATGCATACACTCAAAAGTTATTGCAACTTTAGTGTGTGAAAGACGAACTCCAAAACGGAACTCAATATCCAATATTGGTTTATCTTGTTAAGCGGCTCTCTATAGTTACGTAATAAATATTCGAGAACATTAAATTATTGTAACATTGAGTAAGGCAGCATCGAGAGTTGAAGAGTACAGTAATTAGAATCGCAGTAACTATGGTCGCATTATTAGTAAAATACTACAGTTCAATTTATTTTGTAACACTATATCGCTATGTAACACTAGATTTTATTTTAATTACAGAATTTAGCAACAAAAAAAGTACCAATTTAAAAATAAAATTACGTATTACATGGGAAAAAAACGTGGAACTTTTTTTTTCAATATTCTCTCGACCCCTATTAACCCCGCTGCCGCTCGGTAAATAAAATGCCTCGAGAATAGTGAAAAAAAGTTGTAATTTTTTTTGTATTAAAAAATAAGTTTTTCTGTATATATAATTAAGTATCATTGTAGTTAACATAATCAAGTTTGGGGGGATACTAATTGGTTACAGCTTGTTTTTTCGTAAGTTACCTGACAACATCCACCCCCCTTCAACAATGAAAGTATTCAATTAGTTTGTTGCATTTCTCTAATAATATAATCAGTTTAAGTACTTATAATTCTAGAACTATTTTATTTACATCATGCTATTTATAAAATAATTCAAGAATTGCTCTCTTTTATCCCCCACCCCCCTAATAAACTTTTTGGCTTCGTCACAGATAGTCATTGGGTGCTGAATCATTGTACAGAAGCCATTATGTTTCTCCATTAGAACCACGAAATATTTCGATAAGTGCGGCGACTTAGTGACCTAACGATGCAGTACTTATGATGCAGGACCTAATGTCATTTAGACATAATGGGGGGGGGGGGGGGGGGGGGGATCAACTGAGAAGTCTAAAACATTCGAGTATATTTTAGCCCAATGAACACCAAATAGGGGGGTTTTTGATGCAATCAAAATTCATCCTTCTCCAGCGGAAAATTGACGCAAATAACAGCTGATTACCCCGAAACATAAAACTGTAACCTGTTTCTATTGAATTTAGTTTATTGTTTTGGTTAGAAAAACAAACATGCCACTGTAAACATGGATTTTCCCTTAATTAATAATTTAACAATGAGGCGATATAGTAATTCTCAGAGAAAGAATCTCCGTCAAATCACCCCCCCCCCCCCCCCCCCCCCCCCTTCTCATCCACCGGCAACACCCCGGTCTCATATCTTTCTAATCTTTCTATGTCTACATAATAATACATTGGAATTATCAATCCCTAAATCTCCGGTTCCGTCTCCGGCCGGAGCCCATATCGTTACCCGGAGTAACCTCCGGCTCCGGATGAAATTTTAGTCATCCCTAGATAGTGTTACAAAGGTAAAAGATTGTAAGTGCAATAAAAAAGACGGTACAAAAACCGAAGTCAACAAGACTTACGGGGTTTTGTCATTGCATGGATAATAAGAAAACGCACATATACGGTTTTATTGAAATATGTGACTTTTGACTTGCGGTTTTTTGTTATCGCATAAGAAAACGCTCACGGTTTTATTGAAATTTGTATCTCTTGACGTATGGTTTTTACTATTAGCGCGAAAAAAGAAGGCGCGAAAAAAGGAAAAAAGGCGCGAAATTCAAAATTCCAATTTTACCAAGTTACTCGAGGTGTTTTATCATCATATGGCTGTATGATACGGAACAACCTGCCTACTAGTGAATAGACATTGCAATTGCATTAAGATAAACCCTAAGTAAACGGGACAACATTTTAATATTTAATTAGCGTTTGGGACGCCACTCTATAATTTGAGTTATACTAATTTGAAATAATTTGAATTGTACTAAATTACTTTTAATAACCGGAAGATTATAGTTTTAAAGAACTCGCAAGTAGTAGAATCGATGTTTTTGTGTAAAAGTGAGGACCACTTTTAATGTCTTATTTTGTCTCAATAATCTTATTACTAGAATGTTTAGATACATTTAGCGCTCCCTGGCGGGTGGCTGCTACAGCTACAGGGGTAGCTTCTGGCGATTTTGCTTGCCAAAGTGATGGTCTAATGTTTTGAACTGCGACACCTTATAATTTTATGAAGTTCTTTGGCAATACAACCTCCCTCGTTCCAACTCAGCCCAAGCGAATACTTATACGTCTTATACGAAAGCTGACAATTTTACGAAGCGACAAATTATTATATCCTAACTTGTTGGCCCTGTTCGTCCATACTTAGGGTTATGGTCCACTATAATCTCAACCATCACAATTGGCATCCTTCGTCCTTATTTATATATTAATATTTATTTGATTACATTAAACATCATTAATTACATTGGAATTAAATGAGTCAAATTACAGTACCTCACCATACTTTATAGTTTATATATAACATTTTGGCAACTAATTGTAAAAAAATGTTGATTTGGCGACCCCCGCTCGATAACCAATAATATCTCATACAATGAACAAAGTCTTATCGATAGCTTGTTGTCGTGAGGTTGCAGGATTGTCAGACGTGATGACTGCGAGGCATCGGTGTAGGCACAGTAAGGAGGGCCGGAGCTCCGGACCTTGGTTGGGGAGTTGGGATTATCCCAGGTACCTCTCGATGCTGAGCGCGTGGACTCGGCACCGGTCTCTCTCCCCGCTCAACTTTAATTGGATGCATCGGAATGTAAGAGTAAGACTCTTCCAAGTCCCCCTGGTCTATCGCTCCGTGCATATGTACGTAAGTCCCTACACTGTCCTCATCATCTCTCGGTACTATATCCGGCTGTCTGCTAGTGTAATAGGTGGCCCTCGCGTCCTCATTGGCTAACAACCTATTATCACATACATTCGGTATTGTTACGTAATTCCCTCCGTCATAATAGCTAACCGCATTATCCTCTGCCTGCGGTTCTGCTTCTTTTTCTTCGTTCTCCAGTCTTTCCGATTTCTTTCTGATTATTAAAACTGAAACTAATATAATCAGTACAACAATTAGCAATGCGATCAGCCCACCACCTATCATCATGGCTATTTTCGTTATATCACCCGAAGATTCAACTGGTAGAAGCCCTATAAATGCTGTAGTGTTCACCTTTCCCATCGATACTGTTGACTCTGCAGAGGAAGTTGTCTGTGCAACTGCTTGCATGATGTTACATACAGGTAATCTCCCTTCCGACTGTATAATGGGACTGTATTTCACGAACTGGCAAGTATAATTGTTTGGGTAGCCACTCATCGGGTCTAGTACTGTGCTATTGTTTATTTTTAAATTAAAGTTATTATTTTCATTTGATGAGGCTTTTTGAATGATCGTGAACTTGTAGTCTTTTACGATCTCATCCGGACATTGTTGCGTAGTATACACATCGTATGTGGCGATCACCTTTTTTTCGACCAGTAACTTTAATTCAGACGCGATTGATAAACAAGACCCTAATATTGCTTCTTGGCACAACAGCTTAAAATTACACTGGAGTATTTTGTTGGGCTCTTCTTTTAAAATGCATTGATTTTCTAGTATACTCACGGACTTTACTATATCCCTCTCACATTTTATTATCACGCCGGTTGTGGATTAGCACGTAAAAAATGTAATCGCAATGATAATTATTATCAAGGCGGGAGGTTCTTTCGACATTGTAGTTACGGTATAGGAACTACAGTAACAGGCCTACCTATTACAACATATTGTTCATTGTGTACAGTATAATATTGTATATTATATTCAATATTTAATATAGTACTTTATAGTTCCTTAAATATACAGTGTAAGTGGTAAGTATATGAAAGTGATGAGCCTTTTCCATTCACTTTAATTAAATAGAAGGTTGAAAGTCGGTGTTGGTTTAAATAGTATTAACTAATTGGCTTGATTTAATTATAATTAGCGTTTTAATATCTGTAAGGTTCAAAGTCTTGTAATAAGGCCAATTTATACAGTAGTAGATATAGCATACTTAGAAGTGATACCATTGTATAAATAATACTGTTTATCATTCACAAGTTGAGTGTAATATCTGATAAGTGAACTGTAAAACATGATAGAGGGGCTTTCCGTTTTATCTTGGGTATGCTAACATACTTCTAGAATTAAACTCTACCTTCGAATTGGTAAGACTTGTGAGTTTAGTTGTTATTAGTATTATTAAAAGACGGAACATTTTTGTTTTCCAACCTTTGAGACTACCAATATTTTTTGAAAATCTTGTAGACGATAGGCTACCCGTACCCGATGCAGAAAACAGTTGTAACTACTGTATATGTGACGGGATCAGGGGATCCCGACCGGTTTATTGCGTTACGCGTCACCGTGTAATTGAGAAAATATAATAGTTTGTTGTTGTTCTGATATTGATATAGGCGGTATGGTATAAAATATGATAGCACAGTTGAATGGATACACAGCAGTAAGAGGAATATATGAATATGAGAATGTTTTACCGGTAATGATGGTGATGTTGGTGACGGTACGAAATGTCACCAATCTGCACTTGATGACTGAGTAAACTGACCGGTAATGTAGTTAACTGGTAATATATATTCACCCCTACGCTACTGTGGCCTTACTACCTAGCGGATGCTCTTCCTCGCCCCTCAGTGGCTAACAACCTAATTCTCGGCTCCTACCTCTGTGGGAGTATTTCCCCCTGCTGCTGTTACTTTCCCTCTCGAGGTAGCTTGACCTCTAACCTCTTTTGTGTGGCTCTTTGGGGCTGTGTGTTGTCCCCGTTATTGGGGGTGATACGAGATTAATTTGTGATTAACCTCGTATCCCCCAATATTGCTGAAAAGGCGCCACTTCCCACTTTATGGGGGGTAATGAGGCGGAATTGAATCCGCTCACAGTATAGAGAATAACTGATCGTCGAATCTTTATAGAAACCAATGAAAAATACTAAATACAATCTAACCATTTAACTACTCACTGCTGATAATTTTTAGAAGTTTGTCTATGTAAATATAAAAGTCCTACGATATTTGGAATCAGAATATAAATATAAACGAGAATCAGCATATAAAATTAGACCACAGAAATTGTTCTTCCGTATTTCTTAACGTAATCCCACAGTCCTCCATTACTGTACCTGATCAAGTCACTTTTAAGATAAGCTGACAGGCGGTGAAAATTTTTACGGGAAAAGTTATTTAATAAGTTGGGACATTTTGGACAAAGTGATAAATTATTTATCCGTCTTCATAGAATGTGCACAATGGTTAATGGTTTTCTTTCAAAAATTGCAACTTTATTTACCACTGTTTACAAAATTGTCAAAAAAATTGCTCGATTGAGTCGATTTAACCATAAAATATGTTTTTTTCATTTAATACTGTAGTTTCCATGCTTCAACATAATGTGGTCGTAACCAAAGAAGGTGGATATATTAGTGAGCTCAGTGACTACTCCACACCACTGCCTCTCTCATCGTATTTAGAAATAAATATTTTTTAGCTGCCCTTACATGTTTAAGGGTGTATTTATATATCTTGCACATGGAATCAACAAAGACAATTAGCACTTCGCAAGCAAATCGAACTTAACGTATTATTAGTAATTTGTAGTGTTCACATTGTTTTTAGAGTCTCTTCCTTTGCCTAACCTTCCTTCCCCCCCTGCTGCGGCCGGGTCTCCAGCCTTTCCGTAATGCAGTAGTTGGCGTTCTGCATCTTCAACAAACTTGCTGAGATCGTCCGCGTGTTCGAAGTTCCTCCGGAGCCGAGCCGGAGCGATTACATGACGTGGATCTCTCGACTCGAACACCGGGGTTTCTTCCGCGACGATGCTGAGACCAGAGTTCCGCGATTCATCATGCCAAAAGGAACATTTCGTATCGCTTCCTTGGGAATGGATCTCCTTTTTCTCGTTAAGTTTTTGGCAACTTCGGTAAGAATGCTGGTGGGTGGTTTCTTCTACGTTGTAGTCCTCAATATTTTGTATTATATTATTGCAATCTCCATCGGATTCTTCCTCGAGGTTTTAGATAGTTTGGTAACATTTCGTGTTGTTTTATTAAGATTTGTATTGTTGATCTATCTGTATAAAAAGTTTCCAATGACCATTTTGATAATTTAGTAAGTTTGTCGCTAAGAACAATACTCCTGTACTGCTAAGAGTTGTCAGTCATTCTTTTGGCATTTAATAATAATTAACTCTTTACTTAGATTTATATGAAAACTACAGTATTTAGTGGTTCTACTTCGCCTTGTCGACACCACCTGCCATTTTTACCAGTAATTTTTTAGTGGTTTTTAGTACTTTTTTTTATATTGGTGAATGTTCTAGAACATTAGTATAGCGACAGGGGGGGTGTGGGGGACTGGACGCAAAACCCGCCTTGGCGAATTCATATCCCGCCTCAATGTTAAATTCTCAATTTAGGGAAAGGAGCAGGTTACAGTGGCATGTTATTTTAACCAAAACAATAAACTAAACACAAGAGAACAGGTTACAGTTTTATTTATGAGAGTAATCAGCTGATACTGTATTTGCGTCGAATTTCCCATGGATTTTTATTGCGTCCAGTTCCCCCCCCCCCCCCCCTATATCTGTTTCTTCATGGTAGATAGTGTTTTTTACGAGCTACAGTAGTATTGCGAAATTAAAAAGAAAATTGTGAAAACATTTATATTTTAGAATTAAACGGTTACATAATAATATATATTTATTACATTACATTATGTCAATTTAACAGCGTTCTTCTCTCATTCTCATTCTCATCGTTTATCTCAACAGCGTTCCTCATTGTGTGCAAACCGGTACTTTGCACACAATGATGTAAATAGTTATTATTAGGCTACCAAAAATATTGATGTTATTGCTTATATTTATTTTTAATAAATTTAATCAATTTTTGGCGGTATCGGTACAGTTTTCTGAATCTAAATTTAGCAGTGTCCCTAAATAAGATCCAGCCATTGTTCCAACACTACTGTAGCTACGGCCATAACTGATATTAATACTCTAGAACACTAAAAAGTGAAAAATATTTTTATTTTCAAAAATACTAGCTAAGTAAAAAAAGACTAGCTACCAGAAAAAATAATTTCGATGCATATTCTAGAAAATTTACCAATATAAATCAAATCACTCAACAACACGAAAAAATTACTGGTTAAAAAAATTGTAGGGCGAAGTAGTACCTTTATATCTGAAGTGAGACTATCTGGCTCTATCCCTATACTGGTACATATTGCGGGCGAGAAGATTTGATGTAAAAAGTTACATGAAAAGGAATACAAAATATTTTCCACGAATTTTTACCAAACGAACTATAAACAGTTAACTACCATTTTTAGCTACGATTATAATCAACTTTATCTAGTAAACATTCTTCTCCTCACCTCAGACTCACAGCTGCGTTATTATTTCTTTGATGTTTTCTCAAAGTTGATCAAACAATGACCCGCGGTTCTAAAGACGTGTGTTAATTATTACCTTCTGCAGTTCGATATTTCGAATATTTGTAGGGTCTACAGTGTATATATAAAATAGATGCTAAAGTTGCTAATCGTGCACTGAATTCCGCATAAAATATAATAATAAAAACTGATAATAACTAAATATTAAACCAATAATAATATTAATTAACAGGCTTTAAAATAATATATAACGTTGTAAATTTCACCAATACTGTTCATTTGATAATATTTTATTTAATTTGTTGAAGTAATAAAATAAATATTATCAAATTTTGGTGTAAATTAAGATTGATGGCTTGATATTAATTTTTTCTAGAACATTAAGTCTTACAGTATGTTCCAGAATTTTTTTTATATTATAAGAAATTTAGAACATTAACTAATAGCGAGTAATAAAATCTTACTAGTAAAAATCAGTAAATTAGGACATTTATATAGACTGTAAATAAAATATTAGTATGCTATTTTATACAATATTAAGTATAATATACTGTATATATTACGTAAATTATTGCAAAGTTTCTCCAAGGACTTCTAGAACATAGTATATATTCTATGTATACTATGAATATATACTATGTTCTAGAAGTCCTTGGTTTTTTCCAGCAGTCACAGACACACTATATCGATCCTATATTTCCAAATAGCTAAACATTCCAGAAAGTTTCGAATCCTATGAAACTAAGTTTTATTCGTATGTATCCCATGTCCCAGAAAGTGTCGTAATTCAATGACACGAAGCACCCCCCCCCCCCCCCCACCCCCTCCCCCCACCCCCACCCAAATATTTTTACAAATTTCAATGACATTGCATGTATTTTGAAACAGAGAAAGTTTCACTGGCTTCGCATATTTGAATGGATCGATAGTTATAAAGATCGTCAGTCTGCGTTTAGGAAATATATTTAAATACAAAACAGGACGAGCGCAACGAGGCTTACAACTGTATAATGAAGAAGAGAACTGCGATGATTATATTCCTATAAACCACCTGACTTCGCCTATTGAACGCATCGATAGTTAAACATTCCCAGTCTGCGTTTAGGAAATATAAATCCAAATGGACACCATTAGGTCCTGCTACGTCGCTGAGTCGTTAGCATAAAGGTGCTGCGTAATGCAGTAGTTTTGTTTCTATTTACAACAAAGCTATTTCTTACCATAAATCTATTTATTCAACAAATAAAATTAAACTGTGACATGTACTTTTGACTCTGGTTTATTGTTTTGGTTCGAAGAACATGTCACTAATTCCGTTAACAACACCAGAATATTGCACCATATAGGTTGTAATGAGGCGAAACGTTAGGTTTTTGGTCAACGTTGGTTTTTAGGTATGATCCTAACAACCTAACTTTTGGCCAATGTTATAGGTTTTTGGAAAAAAAATGTAATTTAATTCACTGTCGTTTAAGGCCGACATTTAGTGTATTTCACTAATTATACAAAATTCCGGTTCCGGTCGGAATATTCTGGTATTTTGAATTCCGGTTCCAACCGGGAATCCAAATATCGATTCCGGGACATCCCTAATAATGTCGTTTTGAACGAACATAAACATTCTATGCTTTTATTACAGCAAGATTACTACTGGAGATCATATAATATGCACTACGCAACGCAGTCCAACAGCGGTAATCCAATATGTTACCAGAAAGTTGAGTTTTAATATTCACTCAAGATAAAACATCCATCAATGAATATACAAATTTGTCAGTTTTTTTAAATATAGTAAATAGGTTGTCTTAGCTAGGTTCTTCTCATGCATACAGATCTACTGTAGGTGTACAAAGCCTGCTGTTGGTGATCAAAATTTCCGCTCTCGAAACCAATTTAACTAATTTATTTGATGAGCTAAAAAACATTCAATCGACGACATTTCACGACGACGGCTAACCCCCCCCCCCCCCCCACCCCCCCCCCCCTCTCCTACAAACATAGAGCTGTTAACTCCCAATAACTTGGATTACAAAACTTATAACACGTCACTTCTATCACAGTCACTTCCCGCCCCATGTATGAATTTCTACACATTCAACACTGTGTTGTAGTGTAATTCCTTTGTTTCCCGGGGAACAGCATGCGGACGGGTGAGTACGAAACAAAGACCCAAGACCCAATTATAAAGACCTGCATAACCTTGTAACTTGTGTTACTTTCGTTTATAGTTTTGGTTCCCCCCACCCTCCTCTGTAACCTGCTCCTTTACTACTGTAACCTGATCTTTTAAATGGCAATGGGACCTATAGTAACGCGACTTCACTGTACCTCTTTGTTTTGTACAAAACGGGCAATAAAGTGTTGGCTCTTTATTTTGTACAGAATGGGCAGTGAAGTCTTGGGTCTTTGTTTTGTACAGACGGGCAGTAAAAGTTTTGGGTCATTGTTTTGTACAGATCGGGCAGTAAAGTCTTGGGTCTTTGTTTTGTGCAGAACGGGCAGTAAAGTCTTGGGTCTTTGTTTTGTGCAGAACGGGCAGTAAAGTCTTGGGTCTTTGTTTTTTACAGAACGGGCAGTAAAGTCTTGGTTCTTTGTTTTGTGCAGAACGGGCAGTAAAGACTTGGTTCTTTGTTTTGTACAGAACGGGCAGTAAAGTCTTGGGTCTTTGTTTTGTACAGAACGGGCAGTAAAGTATTGGGTCTTTGTTTTGTACAGAACGGGCAGTAAAGTATTGGGTCTTTGTTTTGTACAGATCGGGCAGTAAAGTCTTGGGTCTTTGTTTTGTGCAGAACGGGCAGTAAAGTCTTGGGTCTTTGTTTTTTACAGAACGGGCAGTAAAGTCTTGGTTCTTTGTTTTGTGCAGAACGGGCAGTAAAGTCTTGGTTCTTTGTTTTGTACAGAACGGGCAGTAAAGTCTTGGGTCTTTATTTTGTACAGAACGGGCAGTAAAGTATTGGGTCTTTGTTTTGTACAGAACGGGCAGTAAAGTATTGGGTCTTTGTTTTGTACTCACCCACATGCGGACATACAGTAGGCCTAGATCAGCGCGCACTATAAAGCGAGGTTAATGACGTGAAGAATGGCGATGATACTGTAGGAGATGTGCAATTTCGCAAAAGACACTTTTTTAAAACGCTTATAAGAAAAATGTAAAGGCAAAATTGAAAATGCCGGCTTCATGGTTACAACCACGGTTGAGTTGAACTAGTTGTGTTTCCAAATTCAAGCAATATGATAAAGATTTGTAGAAAAATGGTAGGAGGGGGGGGAGGGGGGGGGGGGGGTCCGTGTCATCAGAAAATGACACTATATTACGGGACATGGTGTAAAATTTTCTGTAGTTGTTATTTGTTGTTTACTCATTCAAGAAAGATTATTTGTTGTTTACTCATTCAAGATGATGGGAGATATACTGTGTCACTTTAATGTGTGTAGGCCTTCTCATCTCTATACGTGTGGGCATCTCGACTTTTAAGGAAATTATTAAACACATATATTTGATCAATTTCTCGAACTCTTTCGAAACAATGGGACGGTACTTAAAACTTTATTTGTCAAACACTATGATTAGCTTTTCAAGTGGATCCGTTTCGTCTTTGACACAAACACCGTAATGCAAGCGTTTCCTACACAGAAAATCGTAGAATTGTGTATTACAGTATTGGATGAGTGACAGGCAACCTGGAAGGCTCTAGCCAAACACCAGACATTATAGCTGGTGGCAGTAAAGCTTCTCTTGGCCGCCTATAGGGAGAAACCACAGTATCGTCATAGTTACCGAATTCTTATTTGATATCACGGCGTTTTGAATTTTTATTTTTCATGAGTGAACCACACCCAAACGATAAAAGTTTGCGATTAAGTCGCTGTTAATGTTTGTTTAAGCTACACTGTAGGTGTATTTTCAATTGTTATATTGATCGGATTTATATTATAGAGCTATTGTATCAGTTTCGTACAGCTCAACACCATTAGAAGTCAGTAGAGTAAATTACTTGAAATAAAAAATTTGCTAATTATTACTAATAGTATTTCTAGAAACAGCAATTATTTATTCCGAACTAAATGTGAACTAAATTAATATATTTAGATTGTTATGTTAATGGATAGCCATTGGGAGGGCGGATTATGGATTTTCGGGCACCTACCCTACCCAACACCCCCCCCCCCCCCCCCTTCCCACACCAATTGCAAACATACTGTATTTTGGACCCTATTGGTAAAAAGTAATGATTATTAATACTGTAAGGTATTAATCTTGTGAGTGACGATATTCTATACGATTATGAGCGATTAATTAATACACACAAGTAACGAACCAAACCCTCTCAGCACGTCATTCACCTCCACTTATTTTACGACATTGACTTCTGCTATACCAGTATACGTTGCCTACCATTAAGGCCCATTCTATTTAGTTTCAATATAAAAAAGTTTCAGTTTCTATATAAAATATAATAAATGAGGTTGTTTTAACAGTCAGAGTAATGTTTGGTAACTTTCTCCCAACTTTCGGGACCCTTCCTATTTACTGGCCCCCAGCAATTGCCGCCCCCTTTTAATCCGCCCGTGGCTATTGGACTAAGTTTATCTGCACCAGATTTGGGGAAAACCCACTAATACAGTAGCAACCTTTGTTTGCTAACCTTATTGTTGTTATATCTATGTTCAGTTGCTGTTCGTCTTATCAGTTGCTAAGGATCGTGTAACTGTAATAATTGATCATCTTCAGCATAGTTTATTTATTTTATAGGTTTCTTTTGGGATATGAGCAAGGTATAATAATACACTGTAGAAACAAAAAATGTTCAGATTAATTGCTAATTTTTGTTTATTGATACCTCTCGCCCATGTGAAGTTTCCCAGGATTCCCATTCCCAGCGAAAAAAAAACACATCGAAAAGGAATTTGGCTCATTCACTATCATTAGGCAACTTTTGTATTTTCGACCATCTTCCCAAACAGTCTGGGAAACTTCATATGGGGGGTATTTTCACATGGTATTCACGTGCTGCGCGAAGTCCTCTTTTTTTGAGGGGGGATGGACGGTCAGGATGATCAGTCGGTCGGACGTTGAATGAGAAGGTGGATGGGTGGGAAGGAAATGTGGGTGGGTGGGAAGGTGGGTGGGTGGGTGGGTTAAGATGGGAATGTGGGTGGATGGGAATGTGGGAAGATGGGAATGTGGGAAGATGGAAATGCGGGAAGGTGGATGGAAGATGGGAATGTAGGAAGGTGGGAATGTAAGAAGATGGGAATGTGGGAAGGTGGATGGGAATGTAGGAAGATGAGAATGTGGGAAGGTGTGTGGGAATGTAGGAATTTGGGAATGAGGAATACGGGAATGTGGGAAGATGGGAATGTGGGAAGGTGGATGGGAATGTAGGAAGATGAGAATGTGGGAAGGTGGATGGGAATGTGGGAATATGGGGAGGTGGATGGGAATGTGGGAAGGCGTGTGGGAATGTAGAAAGATGGGAATGTGGGAAGATAGGGAGGTGGATGGGAATGTAGGAAGATGGGAATGTGGGAAGGTGGATGGGAATGTGGAAAGGTTGGTGGGAATGTGGGAAGATGGGAATGTGGGAAGGTGGATGGGAATGTATGAAGATGGGAATGTGGGAAGATGGGAATGCGGGAAGGTGGATGGAAGATGGGAATGTAGGAAGGTGGGAATGTAAGAAGTTGGGAATGTGGGAATGTGGATGGGAATGTAGGAAGATGAGAATGTGGGAAGGTGTGTGGGAATGTAGGAATTTGGGAATGAGGAATACGGGAATGTGGGAAGATGGGAATGTGGGAAGGTGGATGGGAATGTAGGAAGATGAGAATGTGGGAAGGTGGATGGGAATGTGGGAATATGGGGAGGTGGATGGGAATGTGGGAAGGCGTGTGGGAATGTAGAAAGATGGGAATGTGGGAAGATAGGGAGGTGGATGGGAATGTAGGAAGATGGGAATGTGGGAAGGTGGATGGGAATGAGGAATGCGGGAATGTGGGAAGATGGGAATGTGGGAAGGTGGATGGGAATGTATGAAGATGAGAATGTGGGAATGTGGATGGGAATTTGGGAATATGGGGAGGTGGATGGGAATGTGGGAAGGTCTGTGGGAATGTAGGAAGATTGGAATGTGGGAACGTGGATGGGAATGTGGGAAGGTGGGTGGGAATGAGGAATGCGGTAATGTGGAAAGAGGGGAATGTGGGAAGGTGGATGGGAATGTAGGAATATGGGAAGGTGAATGGGAATGTAGGAAGATGGGAAGGTGGGAACGTGGATGGGAATGTGGGAAGGTGGGTGGGAATGAGGAATGCGGTAATGTGGAAAGAGGGGAATGTGGGAAGGTGGATGGGAATGTAGGAATATGGGAAGGTGAATGGGAATGTAGGAAGATGGGAAGGTGGGTGAGAATGTAGGAAGATGGGAAAGTGGGAAGAGGAGAATTTGGGAAGGTGGATGGGAATGTAGGAAGATGGGAATATGTGGGTAGATGGTAAGATGGATGAGAATGTGGGAAGGTGGATGGTAATGTGGAAAGGTGGGAGGGAATGAGGAAGATGGGAATGTGGGAAGTTGGATGGGAACGTGGGAAGATGGGAATGTAGGAAAATGGAAATGTTGGAAGGTGGATGGGAATGTGGGGAGATGGGAAGGTGGATGGGAAAGAGGAAGATGGGAAATGTGGCAAGATGGGAATGTGGGAAGATGGGAATGTGGAAAGATGGGAATGCGGGAAGGTGGATGGGAATGTAGGAAGATGGGAATGTGGGAAAGTGGAAGGGAATGTAGGAATATGGGAATGTGGGAAGGTGGATTGGAATGTGGGAAGATGGTAAGATGGATGAGAATGTGGGAAGGTGGATGGGAATGTGGGAAGATGGGAAGGTGTGTTCGCGCTTTCAGACATTTGGCAGTTTAACCCGCCAAATTAAGATGTCTTCTAGATATTAAATCGCTTTTTAGCCTATGACAAGTATTTGATTCACTACACTAGTCAGCCTGTGTTCCTTTTATATGTGATTAAAATCAGTGAAGATTGGCAGATTAGTGTGCAGCATTGTGCAGCATTGCGTATGAGCGAGTCTGTTAAAGAAGCAATTCCTAAAGAATGCGCCATATATGTGAATTATAATTAAGCCATATCGTTGTGAGTAGTTTAAGTCATAACTCTGTTTATATAGATAAAGCGCCACGTCCTAAAGGAACTGTTAATATTCCCGAAGGTGAATAATATTGTCAGAGATTATATAATACTGTCAGTCGAATAATACATTAGGCTTACATAGCAACAAAATTAAACCGTCGAACCCAATCTCCCGGGAATATCCAGCGGGTGAATGGTCGCGCACGGATTGGTTTCGACTAGTGTAGTGAATCAAATACTTGTCATAGGCTAAAAAGCGATTTAATATCTAGAAGACATCTTAATTTGGCGGGTTAAACTGCCAAAGGTCTGAAAGCGCGAACATTAAAGGATATAGCTTCTTTGTTGCAGTAAGCAATAAAGTTGAAAGTACCGGTCAACCGGTAAACCTGAACCGGTACATCTATAGGTCGGTAGGCTCAACCGTTAGAACCGGTACATCTGTGGGTCAGTAGGCCCTACTGCTAGAACCGGTACTTCTGTAGGTCCATAGGCCTAGCTGTCCTAACCGGTACTTCCGTATAAGTACACTAGTATTATTCGATTTGATTGTTGTATACCGGTAGGCTGTTTGAGGGATTAGGGATTGATCACCCCTTATACCTTTATATGGTTTACTTATCTCTGTCAAGTTTATTTATTTGTAGGCCAGTATTGAACAGAAGGCGTGTAAACCTGATCAGATTGTACAGACGATTTGTAGGCTGAGCTGTTGTCTGATTGCTGTTAAGTCCGAACGAATTGCAGTGTGTGTAGATCACCTGTCCGATTAAGTACGATTAGGAAGTAGGGGCAGCGAACACTGTAAGGTAAACCCCCAACTAAAGAATAAGTCGCACTACTGGGTTAGAGCGCATACTCCCTAATCATTTCGGAGTCTGCATGTCCTGTAGTTTATTTAGGCTTGAGAGTAGTCTGCCATCGTTTAGTCTGTACTTTGTTTGTGTAAGTCGGTACGGGTAGCGTATAATTTTATTTAGATAATTTGTAGGCTGGATAGTTGTCTGGCTGTTATTAGGTCTGAACGGATTGCCGCGTGTGTAGATCATCTGTCCGATTAAGTACGGTTAGGAAGTAGGGGCAGCGAACGCTGTAAGGTAAACTCCCAACTAAAGAATAAGTCGCACTACTGGGTTAGAGCGCATACTCCCTAATCATTTCGGAGTCTGCATATACCGTAGTTTGTTTAGGCTTGATAGTAGTCTGTCAGTGTTCGGTCTGTATTTTGTTTGAGTAGTTTGTACGCGTAGCGTAATATTTATTATTCAGAGTTTATGCGATTATCCGCAACATTCATTCCCCAAGTTTGTTCCTACAGTAATTGTGTTTGTTATACATACCGCTATAGTTAAATTAACCCCGGTACTACACGGGCTGCTCGGCGTAGGTAAAGACTGGTGATTTTGTGCATCGGTCACTCCAGCAGATGCCGTGGTTCTTTTAGCTGTTCAAGTATATTTAACTACTGATTATCTGTTGTACAAGTACTCGTACCTAATTTAGGGTTTAGTGTACAGTACTTTCCGAAGTAATTAGTGTGGGCATTATATTTGTGTTGTAAAGTGGTTGATAGGCACATTCGATTAGCTCTATTAACTTCTAGGTAGGAACACTCCGTGATACATAACGTAGAACCTATAGCGATACGGCTATAGGTCGTCAGGCGGTGGTATTTTCCTATCTAGACAACGCAGTGTATTTACTACTACTTATTATTTCAAATACCGTAGTACCCTGTCTGTTGTAATAACCGGCTTTCTAACCCTTTGTTAGGCTGGTTTGTAGACTTCTTGTAAAAAATACCCTAAAAATTCGTATTTGTGTTTTTGTAAATTTTTGTGTTTATTTAGAGATTGTAATCTCAACCCGAATTGTACGTAATTTGTAGTATTAAGTAACTTAGGTAAATTAGTATTATTTGTTTTAGTGTCCTGTACGTAACACTTCACTGAAAGCGCACCGCTTTGTGTAGTGATTACTCCCCAGAAATAATAACATTTATTTCAAACATAGACAAAACCCATTAAAACGGGTATAAATACATTATAAATCAAATCTAACGATTTATAAATAGTAGGCCTACCATATAACAATTAGGTCTCCATATCAGTTGGACTACTGCTCAAATAACGGTAATAAAGTAAGTAAAGTAACAAAGTAACCCTAAAGTAACAGAAATTCAATTATTTGAAATAATTGATATACCGGTATTTACGATAGGCCTATTATCTTTATTTCTATAAATCTAGGCTGAAATTATACCGGTACTTGTAATTGATTCTATTTCAGAATTATATATCCTACAAACTGTAAGCTGTATACCGGTATTCCAGATAGGCCTATTATATATTTATATATATTTGTGCTAAAATTATACCGGTATTCTGTGATAAACCTAGTCTGTAATAATACTTATATAGTTATATATACTATAAGTATACCGGTATTCTAATATATTATATATATATCACGCTACACTGAGTAGCAGTAACGGTAATTAATTACTAGACTAGCAATTAATACTGAGTTACTAGACTTACTCAGACTGTAATACAGCAGTAGACATTCAACGGTATACATAGTCATGTCTGATACTAAGCAGAACCTGTCAGACAGTTTATTCGATGTAACCATCTGCGACTCAGATAGAGACGTACAACCGTCTGGTCGTAAATCCAGTTCACCTCCCACTGTGAGGAAGGTCATCCCTCCAGTAGTAATAACAGAACCTAGGCTGGTCCAACATCGTAGGTCTATCATAGGCACTCGAGCTCAGGTCAAGCGGGACCAAAAGGCAGCGGAACAGCAACAACCCGCTAGTTAATAATTTATTCCTCAGCGGCCCAGCAGCTCCAGTAGTGAGGATACTGTAGAGCTGACACCCGAGCGCGGAGCAGAGATGACGGATGCGGTTTATACGGATCCCCTTCTCATCCTTCCTGCAGCCGTGCTCGCTGGGTTATTGATCGCGGTGGAAGAACACCAGATCGATTGGGCGAGAAGTCAACGGTCAACTAGAGATAGCTACGCGGGATACACGAGTGAAGAACTGAAGTCTATTGTCGAGTCGCAATGGAACTTCCCCGGACCCGGACTCCCGTTTGATTTATCGGAAGCTGCCTGGGAAGACATACACCGGATGGGAGTAGCCAAGGAAACCATCGATCCAGCTGTGTGGAAGAGGTCCGCAGCCGGATACGCACAGGGATTCTTCAGCTCTATGGAGCGAATAGAAAAGCAACTTTTTCAACAACCTCAAGGACCTCAAGAGCAGGGATCGCTGCTTTATCAAGTAAGAGAAAGAGTTCTGCGGATTAGGCTAATCTTATCCGCCTTTGAGGAGGCTTCTAAAAGAAAACAAGACACGTCGTTGCAAGTTGCCGTAAAGACTTGGTTTCAACGGGTGAGTCGCCAGGTTCAAGGAGCAGCTCAGTGGAAAGCTCAGTTGGAGGAGCGCTCAACCCATGGAGAATCGACGGATGCTACTTTTTCCCAAGTGGAAAGTGAAGCGACGGCAGAGAAACCGCATAAGAAGGATGCCATTGATATCTATCTGTCAGACTATCAGCGTTTTTTGGGAGATGAAGAGTTGAGGAGAAGGTTAGAGGGACTTAGCCCTAATAGCGAAGGAGCCAAACTAGTGTTAGATGCGATTGATGTGGATAGGTTAGCGGCGAACCAAGCTAAATTCGATGAACAACTCCGCATCGCTAGAGAACAAGAAGAACAAGTAAAGAAAAAACGTATAGAAGATAGAAAGACAACGGCAGTGGCAGCAGCAGTGG
Source organism: Nemertoderma westbladi (assembly GCA_032718475.1). Taxonomy (NCBI): domain Eukaryota; kingdom Metazoa; phylum Xenacoelomorpha; order Nemertodermatida; family Nemertodermatidae; genus Nemertoderma; species Nemertoderma westbladi. The sequence goes on along the minus strand of JAUCBJ010006948.1, from coordinate 532 downwards.
CAGCGGCAGAAGCCGAAAGAAAAGCGGCACTGGCAATGGCAGAGGCAGCGGCAGAAACCGAAAGAAAAGCGGCACTGGCAATGGCAGAGGCAGCGGCAGAAACCGAAAGAAAAGCGGCAGAAACCGAAAGAAAAGCGGCACTGGCAATAGCAGAGGCAGCGGCAGAAACCGAAAGAAAAGCGGCACTGGCAATAGCAGAGGCAGTGGTAGAAGCCGAACGGAGAGCATCTGAAGAGACAACCCAACTAGAGTTGGAAATTCTTCAAGAGAAGCAAGACAACTTCAATAAACAGTTAACAGCGAGCAATATGCAGATGATGAGTCGATCTACTCCCAAGAGACAGGGGTATACATCATCTGAGGAAGGCGATACCACCGACACTGAAGGCGGAAGAAATCGATCTCGCCTAAGTAGACGTAAAAGAACATTCCACCGGCAGAAATTGCCTGATTTGCCTCCAGCTGTTAGAAGGCAACTAAATAACACCAAAGTAGGTAGTACAGAACCCACAGACCAAATAATTACAATAGA
>JAUCBJ010006947.1:0-37748 GCA_032718475.1 Nemertoderma westbladi | reverse complement strand
GGAGTAGTTCAGTTTGTAGGAGCGGAGTAGTTCAGTTTGTAGGAGCGGAGTAGTTCAGTTTGTAGGAGCGGAGTAGTTCAGTTTGTAGGAGCGGAGTAGTTCAGTTTGTAGGAGCGGAGTAGTTCAGTTTGTAGGAGCGGAGTAGTTCAGTTTGTAGGAGCGGAGTAGTTCAGTTTGTAGGAGCGGAGTAGTTCAGTTTGTAGGAGCGGAGTAGTTCAGTTTGTAGGAGCGGAGTAGTTCAGTTTGTAGGAGCGGAGTAGTTCAGTTTGTAGGAGCGGAGTAGTTCAGTTTGTAGGAGCGGAGTAGTTCAGTTTGTAGGAGCGGAGTAGTTCAGTTTGTAGGAGCGGAGTAGTTCAGTTTGTAGGAGCGGAGTAGTTCAGTTTGTAGGAGCGGAGTAGTTCAGTTTGTAGGAGCGGAGTAGTTCAGTTTGTAGGAGCGGAGTAGTTCAGTTTGTAGGAGCGGAGTAGTTCAGTTTGTAGGAGCGGAGTAGTTCAGTTTGTAGGAGCGGAGTAGTTCAGTTTGTAGGAGCGGAGTAGTTCAGTTTGTAGGAGCGGAGTAGTTCAGTTTGTAGGAGCGGAGTAGTTCAGTTTGTAGGAGCGGAGTAGTTCAGTTTGTAGGAGCGGAGTAGTTCAGTTTGTAGGAGCGGAGTAGTTCAGTTTGTAGGAGCGGAGTAGTTCAGTTTGTAGGAGCGGAGTAGTTCAGTTTGTAGGAGCGGAGTAGTTCAGTTTGTAGGAGCGGAGTAGTTCAGTTTGTAGGAGCGGAGTAGTTCAGTTTGTAGGAGCGGAGTAGTTCAGTTTGTAGGAGCGGAGTAGTTCAGTTTGTAGGAGCGGAGTAGTTCAGTTTGTAGGAGCGGAGTAGTTCAGTTTGTAGGAGCGGAGTAGTTCAGTTTGTAGGAGCGGAGTAGTTCAGTTTGTAGGAGCGGAGTAGTTCAGTTTGTAGGAGCGGAGTAGTTCAGTTTGTAGGAGCGGAGTAGTTCAGTTTGTAGGAGCGGAGTAGTTCAGTTTGTAGGAGCGGAGTAGTTCAGTTTGTAGGAGCGGAGTAGTTCAGTTTGTAGGAGCGGAGTAGTTCAGTTTGTAGGAGCGGAGTAGTTCAGTTTGTAGGAGCGGAGTAGTTCAGTTTGTAGGAGCGGAGTAGTTCAGTTTGTAGGAGCGGAGTAGTTCAGTTTGTAGGAGCGGAGTAGTTCAGTTTGTAGGAGCGGAGTAGTTCAGTTTGTAGGAGCGGAGTAGTTCAGTTTGTAGGAGCGGAGTAGTTCAGTTTGTAGGAGCGGAGTAGTTCAGTTTGTAGGAGCGGAGTAGTTCAGTTTGTAGGAGCGGAGTAGTTCAGTTTGTAGGAGCGGAGTAGTTCAGTTTGTAGGAGCGGAGTAGTTCAGTTTGTAGGAGCGGAGTAGTTCAGTTTGTAGGAGCGGAGTAGTTCAGTTTGTAGGAGCGGAGTAGTTCAGTTTGTAGGAGCGGAGTAGTTCAGTTTGTAGGAGCGGAGTAGTTCAGTTTGTAGGAGCGGAGTAGTTCAGTTTGTAGGAGCGGAGTAGTTCAGTTTGTAGGAGCGGAGTAGTTCAGTTTGTAGGAGCGGAGTAGTTCAGTTTGTAGGAGCGGAGTAGTTCAGTTTGTAGGAGCGGAGTAGTTCAGTTTGTAGGAGCGGAGTAGTTCAGTTTGTAGGAGCGGAGTAGTTCAGTTTGTAGGAGCGGAGTAGTTCAGTTTGTAGGAGCGGAGTAGTTCAGTTTGTAGGAGCGGAGTAGTTCAGTTTGTAGGAGCGGAGTAGTTCAGTTTGTAGGAGCGGAGTAGTTCAGTTTGTAGGAGCGGAGTAGTTCAGTTTGTAGGAGCGGAGTAGTTCAGTTTGTAGGAGCGGAGTAGTTCAGTTTGTAGGAGCGGAGTAGTTCAGTTTGTAGGAGCGGAGTAGTTCAGTTTGTAGGAGCGGAGTAGTTCAGTTTGTAGGAGCGGAGTAGTTCAGTTTGTAGGAGCGGAGTAGTTCAGTTTGTAGGAGCGGAGTAGTTCAGTTTGTAGGAGCGGAGTAGTTCAGTTTGTAGGAGCGGAGTAGTTCAGTTTGTAGGAGCGGAGTAGTTCAGTTTGTAGGAGCGGAGTAGTTCAGTTTGTAGGAGCGGAGTAGTTCAGTTTGTAGGAGCGGAGTAGTTCAGTTTGTAGGAGCGGAGTAGTTCAGTTTGTAGGAGCGGAGTAGTTCAGTTTGTAGGAGCGGAGTAGTTCAGTTTGTAGGAGCGGAGTAGTTCAGTTTGTAGGAGCGGAGTAGTTCAGTTTGTAGGAGCGGAGTAGTTCAGTTTGTAGGAGCGGAGTAGTTCAGTTTGTAGGAGCGGAGTAGTTCAGTTTGTAGGAGCGGAGTAGTTCAGTTTGTAGGAGCGGAGTAGTTCAGTTTGTAGGAGCGGAGTAGTTCAGTTTGTAGGAGCGGAGTAGTTCAGTTTGTAGGAGCGGAGTAGTTCAGTTTGTAGGAGCGGAGTAGTTCAGTTTGTAGGAGCGGAGTAGTTCAGTTTGTAGGAGCGGAGTAGTTCAGTTTGTAGGAGCGGAGTAGTTCAGTTTGTAGGAGCGGAGTAGTTCAGTTTGTAGGAGCGGAGTAGTTCAGTTTGTAGGAGCGGAGTAGTTCAGTTTGTAGGAGCGGAGTAGTTCAGTTTGTAGGAGCGGAGTAGTTCAGTTTGTAGGAGCGGAGTAGTTCAGTTTGTAGGAGCGGAGTAGTTCAGTTTGTAGGAGCGGAGTAGTTCAGTTTGTAGGAGCGGAGTAGTTCAGTTTGTAGGAGCGGAGTAGTTCAGTTTGTAGGAGCGGAGTAGTTCAGTTTGTAGGAGCGGAGTAGTTCAGTTTGTAGGAGCGGAGTAGTTCAGTTTGTAGGAGCGGAGTAGTTCAGTTTGTAGGAGCGGAGTAGTTCAGTTTGTAGGAGCGGAGTAGTTCAGTTTGTAGGAGCGGAGTAGTTCAGTTTGTAGGAGCGGAGTAGTTCAGTTTGTAGGAGCGGAGTAGTTCAGTTTGTAGGAGCGGAGTAGTTCAGTTTGTAGGAGCGGAGTAGTTCAGTTTGTAGGAGCGGAGTAGTTCAGTTTGTAGGAGCGGAGTAGTTCAGTTTGTAGGAGCGGAGTAGTTCAGTTTGTAGGAGCGGAGTAGTTCAGTTTGTAGGAGCGGAGTAGTTCAGTTTGTAGGAGCGGAGTAGTTCAGTTTGTAGGAGCGGAGTAGTTCAGTTTGTAGGAGCGGAGTAGTTCAGTTTGTAGGAGCGGAGTAGTTCAGTTTGTAGGAGCGGAGTAGTTCAGTTTGTAGGAGCGGAGTAGTTCAGTTTGTAGGAGCGGAGTAGTTCAGTTTGTAGGAGCGGAGTAGTTCAGTTTGTAGGAGCGGAGTAGTTCAGTTTGTAGGAGCGGAGTAGTTCAGTTTGTAGGAGCGGAGTAGTTCAGTTTGTAGGAGCGGAGTAGTTCAGTTTGTAGGAGCGGAGTAGTTCAGTTTGTAGGAGCGGAGTAGTTCAGTTTGTAGGAGCGGAGTAGTTCAGTTTGTAGGAGCGGAGTAGTTCAGTTTGTAGGAGCGGAGTAGTTCAGTTTGTAGGAGCGGAGTAGTTCAGTTTGTAGGAGCGGAGTAGTTCAGTTTGTAGGAGCGGAGTAGTTCAGTTTGTAGGAGCGGAGTAGTTCAGTTTGTAGGAGCGGAGTAGTTCAGTTTGTAGGAGCGGAGTAGTTCAGTTTGTAGGAGCGGAGTAGTTCAGTTTGTAGGAGCGGAGTAGTTCAGTTTGTAGGAGCGGAGTAGTTCAGTTTGTAGGAGCGGAGTAGTTCAGTTTGTAGGAGCGGAGTAGTTCAGTTTGTAGGAGCGGAGTAGTTCAGTTTGTAGGAGCGGAGTAGTTCAGTTTGTAGGAGCGGAGTAGTTCAGTTTGTAGGAGCGGAGTAGTTCAGTTTGTAGGAGCGGAGTAGTTCAGTTTGTAGGAGCGGAGTAGTTCAGTTTGTAGGAGCGGAGTAGTTCAGTTTGTAGGAGCGGAGTAGTTCAGTTTGTAGGAGCGGAGTAGTTCAGTTTGTAGGAGCGGAGTAGTTCAGTTTGTAGGAGCGGAGTAGTTCAGTTTGTAGGAGCGGAGTAGTTCAGTTTGTAGGAGCGGAGTAGTTCAGTTTGTAGGAGCGGAGTAGTTCAGTTTGTAGGAGCGGAGTAGTTCAGTTTGTAGGAGCGGAGTAGTTCAGTTTGTAGGAGCGGAGTAGTTCAGTTTGTAGGAGCGGAGTAGTTCAGTTTGTAGGAGCGGAGTAGTTCAGTTTGTAGGAGCGGAGTAGTTCAGTTTGTAGGAGCGGAGTAGTTCAGTTTGTAGGAGCGGAGTAGTTCAGTTTGTAGGAGCGGAGTAGTTCAGTTTGTAGGAGCGGAGTAGTTCAGTTTGTAGGAGCGGAGTAGTTCAGTTTGTAGGAGCGGAGTAGTTCAGTTTGTAGGAGCGGAGTAGTTCAGTTTGTAGGAGCGGAGTAGTTCAGTTTGTAGGAGCGGAGTAGTTCAGTTTGTAGGAGCGGAGTAGTTCAGTTTGTAGGAGCGGAGTAGTTCAGTTTGTAGGAGCGGAGTAGTTCAGTTTGTAGGAGCGGAGTAGTTCAGTTTGTAGGAGCGGAGTAGTTCAGTTTGTAGGAGCGGAGTAGTTCAGTTTGTAGGAGCGGAGTAGTTCAGTTTGTAGGAGCGGAGTAGTTCAGTTTGTAGGAGCGGAGTAGTTCAGTTTGTAGGAGCGGAGTAGTTCAGTTTGTAGGAGCGGAGTAGTTCAGTTTGTAGGAGCGGAGTAGTTCAGTTTGTAGGAGCGGAGTAGTTCAGTTTGTAGGAGCGGAGTAGTTCAGTTTGTAGGAGCGGAGTAGTTCAGTTTGTAGGAGCGGAGTAGTTCAGTTTGTAGGAGCGGAGTAGTTCAGTTTGTAGGAGCGGAGTAGTTCAGTTTGTAGGAGCGGAGTAGTTCAGTTTGTAGGAGCGGAGTAGTTCAGTTTGTAGGAGCGGAGTAGTTCAGTTTGTAGGAGCGGAGTAGTTCAGTTTGTAGGAGCGGAGTAGTTCAGTTTGTAGGAGCGGAGTAGTTCAGTTTGTAGGAGCGGAGTAGTTCAGTTTGTAGGAGCGGAGTAGTTCAGTTTGTAGGAGCGGAGTAGTTCAGTTTGTAGGAGCGGAGTAGTTCAGTTTGTAGGAGCGGAGTAGTTCAGTTTGTAGGAGCGGAGTAGTTCAGTTTGTAGGAGCGGAGTAGTTCAGTTTGTAGGAGCGGAGTAGTTCAGTTTGTAGGAGCGGAGTAGTTCAGTTTGTAGGAGCGGAGTAGTTCAGTTTGTAGGAGCGGAGTAGTTCAGTTTGTAGGAGCGGAGTAGTTCAGTTTGTAGGAGCGGAGTAGTTCAGTTTGTAGGAGCGGAGTAGTTCAGTTTGTAGGAGCGGAGTAGTTCAGTTTGTAGGAGCGGAGTAGTTCAGTTTGTAGGAGCGGAGTAGTTCAGTTTGTAGGAGCGGAGTAGTTCAGTTTGTAGGAGCGGAGTAGTTCAGTTTGTAGGAGCGGAGTAGTTCAGTTTGTAGGAGCGGAGTAGTTCAGTTTGTAGGAGCGGAGTAGTTCAGTTTGTAGGAGCGGAGTAGTTCAGTTTGTAGGAGCGGAGTAGTTCAGTTTGTAGGAGCGGAGTAGTTCAGTTTGTAGGAGCGGAGTAGTTCAGTTTGTAGGAGCGGAGTAGTTCAGTTTGTAGGAGCGGAGTAGTTCAGTTTGTAGGAGCGGAGTAGTTCAGTTTGTAGGAGCGGAGTAGTTCAGTTTGTAGGAGCGGAGTAGTTCAGTTTGTAGGAGCGGAGTAGTTCAGTTTGTAGGAGCGGAGTAGTTCAGTTTGTAGGAGCGGAGTAGTTCAGTTTGTAGGAGCGGAGTAGTTCAGTTTGTAGGAGCGGAGTAGTTCAGTTTGTAGGAGCGGAGTAGTTCAGTTTGTAGGAGCGGAGTAGTTCAGTTTGTAGGAGCGGAGTAGTTCAGTTTGTAGGAGCGGAGTAGTTCAGTTTGTAGGAGCGGAGTAGTTCAGTTTGTAGGAGCGGAGTAGTTCAGTTTGTAGGAGCGGAGTAGTTCAGTTTGTAGGAGCGGAGTAGTTCAGTTTGTAGGAGCGGAGTAGTTCAGTTTGTAGGAGCGGAGTAGTTCAGTTTGTAGGAGCGGAGTAGTTCAGTTTGTAGGAGCGGAGTAGTTCAGTTTGTAGGAGCGGAGTAGTTCAGTTTGTAGGAGCGGAGTAGTTCAGTTTGTAGGAGCGGAGTAGTTCAGTTTGTAGGAGCGGAGTAGTTCAGTTTGTAGGAGCGGAGTAGTTCAGTTTGTAGGAGCGGAGTAGTTCAGTTTGTAGGAGCGGAGTAGTTCAGTTTGTAGGAGCGGAGTAGTTCAGTTTGTAGGAGCGGAGTAGTTCAGTTTGTAGGAGCGGAGTAGTTCAGTTTGTAGGAGCGGAGTAGTTCAGTTTGTAGGAGCGGAGTAGTTCAGTTTGTAGGAGCGGAGTAGTTCAGTTTGTAGGAGCGGAGTAGTTCAGTTTGTAGGAGCGGAGTAGTTCAGTTTGTAGGAGCGGAGTAGTTCAGTTTGTAGGAGCGGAGTAGTTCAGTTTGTAGGAGCGGAGTAGTTCAGTTTGTAGGAGCGGAGTAGTTCAGTTTGTAGGAGCGGAGTAGTTCAGTTTGTAGGAGCGGAGTAGTTCAGTTTGTAGGAGCGGAGTAGTTCAGTTTGTAGGAGCGGAGTAGTTCAGTTTGTAGGAGCGGAGTAGTTCAGTTTGTAGGAGCGGAGTAGTTCAGTTTGTAGGAGCGGAGTAGTTCAGTTTGTAGGAGCGGAGTAGTTCAGTTTGTAGGAGCGGAGTAGTTCAGTTTGTAGGAGCGGAGTAGTTCAGTTTGTAGGAGCGGAGTAGTTCAGTTTGTAGGAGCGGAGTAGTTCAGTTTGTAGGAGCGGAGTAGTTCAGTTTGTAGGAGCGGAGTAGTTCAGTTTGTAGGAGCGGAGTAGTTCAGTTTGTAGGAGCGGAGTAGTTCAGTTTGTAGGAGCGGAGTAGTTCAGTTTGTAGGAGCGGAGTAGTTCAGTTTGTAGGAGCGGAGTAGTTCAGTTTGTAGGAGCGGAGTAGTTCAGTTTGTAGGAGCGGAGTAGTTCAGTTTGTAGGAGCGGAGTAGTTCAGTTTGTAGGAGCGGAGTAGTTCAGTTTGTAGGAGCGGAGTAGTTCAGTTTGTAGGAGCGGAGTAGTTCAGTTTGTAGGAGCGGAGTAGTTCAGTTTGTAGGAGCGGAGTAGTTCAGTTTGTAGGAGCGGAGTAGTTCAGTTTGTAGGAGCGGAGTAGTTCAGTTTGTAGGAGCGGAGTAGTTCAGTTTGTAGGAGCGGAGTAGTTCAGTTTGTAGGAGCGGAGTAGTTCAGTTTGTAGGAGCGGAGTAGTTCAGTTTGTAGGAGCGGAGTAGTTCAGTTTGTAGGAGCGGAGTAGTTCAGTTTGTAGGAGCGGAGTAGTTCAGTTTGTAGGAGCGGAGTAGTTCAGTTTGTAGGAGCGGAGTAGTTCAGTTTGTAGGAGCGGAGTAGTTCAGTTTGTAGGAGCGGAGTAGTTCAGTTTGTAGGAGCGGAGTAGTTCAGTTTGTAGGAGCGGAGTAGTTCAGTTTGTAGGAGCGGAGTAGTTCAGTTTGTAGGAGCGGAGTAGTTCAGTTTGTAGGAGCGGAGTAGTTCAGTTTGTAGGAGCGGAGTAGTTCAGTTTGTAGGAGCGGAGTAGTTCAGTTTGTAGGAGCGGAGTAGTTCAGTTTGTAGGAGCGGAGTAGTTCAGTTTGTAGGAGCGGAGTAGTTCAGTTTGTAGGAGCGGAGTAGTTCAGTTTGTAGGAGCGGAGTAGTTCAGTTTGTAGGAGCGGAGTAGTTCAGTTTGTAGGAGCGGAGTAGTTCAGTTTGTAGGAGCGGAGTAGTTCAGTTTGTAGGAGCGGAGTAGTTCAGTTTGTAGGAGCGGAGTAGTTCAGTTTGTAGGAGCGGAGTAGTTCAGTTTGTAGGAGCGGAGTAGTTCAGTTTGTAGGAGCGGAGTAGTTCAGTTTGTAGGAGCGGAGTAGTTCAGTTTGTAGGAGCGGAGTAGTTCAGTTTGTAGGAGCGGAGTAGTTCAGTTTGTAGGAGCGGAGTAGTTCAGTTTGTAGGAGCGGAGTAGTTCAGTTTGTAGGAGCGGAGTAGTTCAGTTTGTAGGAGCGGAGTAGTTCAGTTTGTAGGAGCGGAGTAGTTCAGTTTGTAGGAGCGGAGTAGTTCAGTTTGTAGGAGCGGAGTAGTTCAGTTTGTAGGAGCGGAGTAGTTCAGTTTGTAGGAGCGGAGTAGTTCAGTTTGTAGGAGCGGAGTAGTTCAGTTTGTAGGAGCGGAGTAGTTCAGTTTGTAGGAGCGGAGTAGTTCAGTTTGTAGGAGCGGAGTAGTTCAGTTTGTAGGAGCGGAGTAGTTCAGTTTGTAGGAGCGGAGTAGTTCAGTTTGTAGGAGCGGAGTAGTTCAGTTTGTAGGAGCGGAGTAGTTCAGTTTGTAGGAGCGGAGTAGTTCAGTTTGTAGGAGCGGAGTAGTTCAGTTTGTAGGAGCGGAGTAGTTCAGTTTGTAGGAGCGGAGTAGTTCAGTTTGTAGGAGCGGAGTAGTTCAGTTTGTAGGAGCGGAGTAGTTCAGTTTGTAGGAGCGGAGTAGTTCAGTTTGTAGGAGCGGAGTAGTTCAGTTTGTAGGAGCGGAGTAGTTCAGTTTGTAGGAGCGGAGTAGTTCAGTTTGTAGGAGCGGAGTAGTTCAGTTTGTAGGAGCGGAGTAGTTCAGTTTGTAGGAGCGGAGTAGTTCAGTTTGTAGGAGCGGAGTAGTTCAGTTTGTAGGAGCGGAGTAGTTCAGTTTGTAGGAGCGGAGTAGTTCAGTTTGTAGGAGCGGAGTAGTTCAGTTTGTAGGAGCGGAGTAGTTCAGTTTGTAGGAGCGGAGTAGTTCAGTTTGTAGGAGCGGAGTAGTTCAGTTTGTAGGAGCGGAGTAGTTCAGTTTGTAGGAGCGGAGTAGTTCAGTTTGTAGGAGCGGAGTAGTTCAGTTTGTAGGAGCGGAGTAGTTCAGTTTGTAGGAGCGGAGTAGTTCAGTTTGTAGGAGCGGAGTAGTTCAGTTTGTAGGAGCGGAGTAGTTCAGTTTGTAGGAGCGGAGTAGTTCAGTTTGTAGGCGCGGAGTAGTTCAGTTTGTAGGAGCGGAGTAGTTCAGTTTGTAGGAGCGTGAGTAGTTCAGTTTGTAGGAGCGGAGTAGTTCAGTTTGTAGGCGCGTGAGTAGTTCAGTTTGTAGGCGCGGAGTAGTTCAGTTTGTAGGAGCGGAGTAGTTCAGTTTGTAGGAGCGGAGTAGTTCAGTTTGTAGGAGCGGAGTAGTTCAGTTTGTAGGAGCGGAGTAGTTCAGTTTGTAGCCGTGTGTAGTTCAGTTTGTACCGTGTGTAGTTCAGTTTGTACCGTGTGTAGTTCAGTTTGTAGGAGCGGAGTAGTTCAGTTTGTAGGAGCGGAGTAGTTCAGTTTGTAGGAGCGGAGTAGTTCAGTTTGTAGGAGCGGAGTAGTTCAGTTTGTAGGAGCGGAGTAGTTCAGTTTGTAGGAGCGGAGTAGTTCAGTTTGTAGGAGCGGAGTAGTTCAGTTTGTAGGAGCGGAGTAGTTCAGTTTGTAGGAGCGGAGTAGTTCAGTTTGTAGGAGCGGAGTAGTTCAGTTTGTAGGAGCGGAGTAGTTCAGTTTGTAGGAGCGGAGTAGTTCAGTTTGTAGGAGCGGAGTAGTTCAGTTTGTAGGAGCGGAGTAGTTCAGTTTGTAGGAGCGGAGTAGTTCAGTTTGTAGGAGCGGAGTAGTTCAGTTTGTAGGAGCGGAGTAGTTCAGTTTGTAGGAGCGGAGTAGTTCAGTTTGTAGGAGCGGAGTAGTTCAGTTTGTAGGAGCGGAGTAGTTCAGTTTGTAGGAGCGGAGTAGTTCAGTTTGTAGGAGCGGAGTAGTTCAGTTTGTAGGAGCGGAGTAGTTCAGTTTGTAGGAGCGGAGTAGTTCAGTTTGTAGGAGCGGAGTAGTTCAGTTTGTAGGAGCGGAGTAGTTCAGTTTGTAGGAGCGGAGTAGTTCAGTTTGTAGGAGCGGAGTAGTTCAGTTTGTAGGAGCGGAGTAGTTCAGTTTGTAGGAGCGGAGTAGTTCAGTTTGTAGGAGCGGAGTAGTTCAGTTTGTAGGAGCGGAGTAGTTCAGTTTGTAGGAGCGGAGTAGTTCAGTTTGTAGGAGCGGAGTAGTTCAGTTTGTAGGAGCGGAGTAGTTCAGTTTGTAGGAGCGGAGTAGTTCAGTTTGTAGGAGCGGAGTAGTTCAGTTTGTAGGAGCGGAGTAGTTCAGTTTGTAGGAGCGGAGTAGTTCAGTTTGTAGGAGCGGAGTAGTTCAGTTTGTAGGAGCGGAGTAGTTCAGTTTGTAGGAGCGGAGTAGTTCAGTTTGTAGGAGCGGAGTAGTTCAGTTTGTAGGAGCGGAGTAGTTCAGTTTGTAGGAGCGGAGTAGTTCAGTTTGTAGGAGCGGAGTAGTTCAGTTTGTAGGAGCGGAGTAGTTCAGTTTGTAGGAGCGGAGTAGTTCAGTTTGTACGAGCGGAGTAGTTCAGTTTGTACCGTGTGTAGTTCAGTTTGTACCGTGTGTAGTTCAGTTTGTACCGTGTGTAGTTCAGTTTGTACCGTGTGTAGTTCAGTTTGTAGCGTGTGTAGTTCAGTTTGTACCGTGTGTAGTTCAGTTTGTACCGTGTGTAGTTCAGTTTGTACCGTGTGTAGTTCAGTTTGTACCGTGTGTAGTTCAGTTTGTACCGTGTGTAGTTCAGTTTGTACCGTGTGTAGTTCAGTTTGTACCGTGTGTAGTTCAGTTTGTACCGTGTGTAGTTCAGTTTGTACCGTGTGTAGTTCAGTTTGTACCGTGTGTAGTTCAGTTTGTACCGTGTGTAGTTCAGTTTGTACCGTGTGTAGTTCAGTTTGTACCGTGTGTAGTTCAGTTTGTAGCGTGTGTAGTTCAGTTTGTACCGTGTGTAGTTCAGTTTGTACCGTGTGTAGTTCAGTTTGTACCGTGTGTAGTTCAGTTTGTACCGTGTGTAGTTCAGTTTGTACCGTGTGTAGTTCAGTTTGTACCGTGTGTAGTTCAGTTTGTACCGTGTGTAGTTCAGTTTGTACCGTGTGTAGTTCAGTTTGTACCGTGTGTAGTTCAGTTTGTACCGTGTGTAGTTCAGTTTGTACCGTGTGTAGTTCAGTTTGTACCGTGTGTAGTTCAGTTTGTACCGTGTGTAGTTCAGTTTGTACCGTGTGTAGTTCAGTTTGTACCGTGTGTAGTTCAGTTTGTACCGTGTGTAGTTCAGTTTGTACCGTGTGTAGTTCAGTTTGTACCGTGTGTAGTTCAGTTTGTACCGTGTGTAGTTCAGTTTGTACCGTGTGTAGTTCAGTTTGTACCGTGTGTAGTTCAGTTTGTACCGTGTGTAGTTCAGTTTGTACCGTGTGTAGTTCAGTTTGTACCGTGTGTAGTTCAGTTTGTACCGTGTGTAGTTCAGTTTGTACCGTGTGTAGTTCAGTTTGTACCGTGTGTAGTTCAGTTTGTACCGTGTGTAGTTCAGTTTGTACCGTGTGTAGTTCAGTTTGTACCGTGTGTAGTTCAGTTTGTACCGTATGTAGTACAGGTTCAGTTTGTACCGTGTTTAGTTAAGTTTGTACCGTGTGTAGTTCAGTTTGTACCGTGTGTAGTTCAGTTTGTACCGTGTGTAGTTCAGTTTGTACCGTGTGTAGTTCAGTTTGTACCGTGTAGTACAGGTTCAGTTTGTACCGTGTAGTACAGGTTCAGTTTGTACCGTGTGTAGTTCAGTTTGTACCGTGGAGTAGTTCAGTTTGTACCGTGTGTAGTTCACGTTCAGTTTGTACCCTGTGTAGTTCAGTTTGTACCGTGTGTAGTTCAGTTTGTACCGTGTGTAGTTCAGTTTGTACCGTGTGTAGTACAGGTTCAGTTTGTACCGTGTGTAGTTCAGTTTGTACCGTGTGTAGTTCAGTTTGTACCGTGTGTAGTTCAGTTTGTACCGTATGTAGTTCAGTTTGTACCGTGTGTAGTTCAGTTTGTACCGTATGTAGTTCAGTTTGTACCGTGTGTAGTTCAGTTTGTACCGTGTGTAGTTCAGTTTGTACCGTGTGTAGTTCAGTTTGTACCGTGTGTAGTTCAGTTTGTACCGTGTGTAGTTCAGTTTGTACCGTGTGTAGTTCAGTTTGTACCGTGTGTAGTTCAGTTTGTACCGTGTGTAGTTCAGTTTGTACCGTGTTTAGTTCAGTTTGTACCGTGTGTAGTTCAGTTTGTACCGTGTGTAGTTCAGTTTGTACCGTGTTTAGTTCAGTTTTTACCGTGTGTAGTTCAGTTTGTACCGTGTGTAGTTCAGTTTGTACCGTGTGTAGTTCAGTTTGTACCGTGTGTAGTTCAGTTTGTACCGTGTGTAGTTCAGTTTGTACCGTGTGTAGTTCAGTTTGTACCGTGTGTAGTTCAGTTTGTACCGTGTTTAGTTCAGTTTGTACCGTGTGTAGTTCAGTTTGTACCGTGTGTAGTTCAGTTTGTACCGTGTTTAGTTCAGTTTGTACCGTGTGTAGTTCAGTTTGTACCGTGTGTAGTTCAGTTTGTACCGTGTGTAGTTCAGTTTGTACCGTGTGTAGTTCAGTTTGTACCGTGTGTAGTTCAGTTTGTACCGTGTTTAGTTCAGTTTGTACCGTGTGTAGTTCAGTTTGTACCGTGTGTAGTTCAGTTTGTACCGTGTTTAGTTCAGTTTGTACCGTGTGTAGTTCAGTTTGTACCGTGTGTAGTTCAGTTTGTACCGTGTTTAGTTCAGTTTGTACCGTGTGTAGTTCAGTTTGTACCGTGTGTAGTTCAGTTTGTACCGTGTTTAGTTCAGTTTGTACCGTGTGTAGTTCAGTTTGTACCGTGTGTAGTTCAGTTTGTACCGTGTTTAGTTCAGTTTGTACCGTGTGTAGTTCAGTTTGTACCGTGTGTAGTTCAGTTTGTACCGTGTTTAGTTCAGTTTGTACCGTGTGTAGTTCAGTTTGTACCGTGTGTGGTTCAGTTTGTACCGTGTTTAGTTCAGTTTGTACCGTGTGTAGTTCAGTTTGTACCGTGTGTAGTTCAGTTTGTACCGTGTGTAGTTCAGTTTGTACCGTGTGTAGTTCAGTTTGTACCGTGTGTAGTTCAGTTTGTACCGTGTGTAGTTCAGTTTGTACCGTGCGTAGTTCAGTTTGTACCGTCTGTAGTTCAGTTTGTACCGTGTGTAGTTCAGTTTGTACCGTGTGTAGTTCAGTTTGTACCGTGGGTAGTTCAGTTTGTACCGTGTGTAGTTCAGTTTGTACCGTGAGTAGTTCAGTTTGTACCGTGTGTAGTTCAGTTTGTACCGTGTGTAGTTCAGTTTGTACCGTGTGTAGTTCAGTTTGTACCGTGTGTAGTTCAGTTTGTACCGTGTGTAGTTCAGTTTGTACCGTGTGTAGTTCAGTTTGTACCGTGTGTAGTTCAGTTTGTACCGTGTGTAGTTCAGTTTGTACCGTGTGTAGTTCAGTTTGTACCGTGTGTAGTTCAGTTTGTACCGTGTGTAGTTCAGTTTGTACCGTGTGTAGTTCAGTTTGTACCGTGTGTAGTTCAGTTTGTACCGTGTTTAGTTCAGTTTGTACCGTGTTTAGTTCAGTTTGTACCGTGTGTAGTTCAGTTTGTACCGTGTGTAGTTCAGTTTGTACCGTGTTTAGTTCAGTTTGTACCGTGTGTAGTTCAGTTTGTACCGTGTGTAGTTCAGTTTGTACCGTGTTTAGTTCAGTTTGTACCGTGTGTAGTTCAGTTTGTACCGTGTGTAGTTCAGTTTGTACCGTGTTTAGTTCAGTTTGTACCGTGTGTAGTTCAGTTTGTACCGTGTGTAGTTCAGTTTGTACCGTGTTTAGTTCAGTTTGTACCGTGTGTAGTTCAGTTTGTACCGTGTGTAGTTCAGTTTGTACCGTGTTTAGTTCAGTTTTTACCGTGTGTAGTTCAGTTTGTACCGTGTGTAGTTCAGTTTGTACCGTGAGTAGTTCAGTTTGTACCGTGTGTAGTTCAGTTTGTACCGTGTGTAGTTCAGTTTGTACCGTGTGTAGTTCAGTTTGTACCGTGAGTAGTTCAGTTTGTACCGTGTGTAGTTCAGTTTGTACCGTGTGTAGTTCAGTTTGTACCGTGTGTAGTTCAGTTTGTAGGGTGGAGTAGTTCAGTTTGTACCGTGTGTAGTTCAGTTTGTACCGTGTGTAGTTCAGTTTGTACCGTGTGTAGTTCAGTTTGTACCGTGTGTAGTTCAGTTTGTACCGTGTGTAGTTCAGTTTGTACCGTGTGTAGTTCAGTTTGTACCGTGGAGTAGTTCAGTTTGTACCGTATGTAGTACAGGTTCAGTTTGTACCGTGTAGTAGTTCAGTTTGTACCGTGTGTAGTTCAGTTTGTACCGTGTGTAGTTCAGTTTGTACCGTGTGTAGTTCAGTTTGTACCGTGTGTAGTTCAGTTTGTACCGTGTGTAGTTAGCCTTTTACTTACCATTTTATAAAATTTATTCCGGTAACCGGTAACGTTACTGGGATACACCAACTATTCCTACCGTGGGGGGGGGGGGGGGAGGGGATTGGAAGTAAGTAGAAAAAACTTTGTGGGTAATCCCTTTCCTAAACGCCGAAGTAAACTTTACTTTACCTGATATTTTTAGCACATAAGTCTTTCCCCATAGAATGCTAGAGTTCACTAAATTCGTCACAAAATGGACAAAGTGTTATAGAACTACAGTGAGATGTACAACTAAAACTAATCAGTTACAATAAATGTATCACTCGCGTTTATACATCATCGGATTTACTATTTACAGTAAGTAACAAGGTCAGATGTTCTAACCTTGTCCTGTAGCATGTCCGTCCATGTCCTTGGTTCTTCATAAAATGGTAAGCCAGTAAATGGAGGGAAATTTAAATTGTTTTTGAATGGTTTTGCTTCGTACATCCAACTTAACGGTACCGCTACCGGTAGGATATTCAACAAAAACACATCATTCAGTCATTATCACATGGCATTTCCATTACAGCTCTTGTCTCATGTCACCTTGTCATTGTTTGACATTGTTACCTGTAATCTTTCCCATTAACAATACTGGATTAGTTGCACTTATTCGTCTTGTGCTTTATTATGTTCACCCTTCTGTCAGTACTGCAGTAGGCCTATACTATAATAGGCCCTTAGTATATTGATATAGTGACATACTCTCACATCGTGACAGAGATTATATTGAAATCAATTACAGTAGGTTAGGTCCACTGAAACAATTCATCAATAGACAAAATGAGAAATTATCCTGTTAATAGTCCAGTAGTAGGTGCCGATCCTGTAAGCGATATTAAGTTCTGTTGCCGCAAACCTGTTAGGCTTAGGTCTGTAAAGGAAGAATATTAACCCCCCAGTGCATGGCATCATGGGTGGTAAAGTTAGTAAACATATTAACCATATATTCTATCACAAAGATGACACCGTGTTGGATGCGATGGCTATTTGCGAAGGTATTCTCTCTCCTATAAAGTTCACTTGTCTGATGTCGTCGGACCTCGTTAACGCTACAGTGGCTGCGGCAGGCTACGCAGCGTGGTTGTACAAACTGGGCGTCGTCTGTAACTTATCTTATATGGGTTCAACTAGAATCCCTTGCGCCACAGGCATGTGTGTATTCTACATGTCTTGGCAGCATAGCAACATGTTAATAACTCGAGGGATATTATCCACGCACCGCAACGGAGTGATTTGTAAGGACTGTTTATCTATTAAGGCTGCCGGCGTTGGAATATTCTCCGGTTTTGTCATCCCCGTATTCGCGGCCGCTGCCACTGTATGGCGAGACAACCAACTCACCCTAAAGAGGCTAGAGAAACGGCCGCATCTCAGAGTTTTATATAATCATCCATCTCAGTCATCGGATACGGAACGCTTGTTCTATAGCGATTTTAATAAGATACTAACAAGACTAGGTCAGGGGGGACTCAGATGGGGATTGGGTGTCTACTGCGCGGCTATTGTGGCAGCCTCCGTGAGTCTGTCGCTCTACCAGGCCAAGGTATACAACGATGCTATGGATTCATTCAAATTGTTAGAAGATAACGAAACTAAATCTTGTTTATTGGGGAGTAATGAGACGAGATTGCCGGGTTGGCTGGGTGATAGAGATGGGGGTTGACCTTGACGGTGCCGCGATGTGGTGAGATTGGCGTGGACGGTGCCGCGATGTGGTGAGATTGGCGTGGACGGTGCCGCGATGTGGTGAGATTGGCGTGGACGGTGCCGCGATGTGGTGAGATTGGCGTGGACGGTGCCGCGATGTGGTGAGACAAGACGACATGATTAATGTGCCTGCAAATAAAACTCGCCAATGTCGCAATTCTCTATGGGTGTAACAACTGTCCTACCTAATTTAGTAGTTAGAGTGTAATTAATCATTGTGACCGTGATGGTTCATGGTTAATATACAGTGGCAGCTTATGATAGTATCGACAGATGGGAGGCCATGAGGAGGTAAATTGCGGACATTCCAGGTATCAGTATTTCCAGGTCTATCTTTTACCTGAGCCGCTATCTGAATGGTTAGAGCATCAGACTTCCAACCCGGAGATCACCAGTTCGATCGCACCTGGACGTCATTGCCGACTTTACAAATGCTGTGCCCAACAAAAAGTTATAATTTTATTCTATGGGACTTCCAAATCCTGGACAGACCATTTAACGCTGCCCATGCCTTCCCCTTACGTATCCGAAGGTCTTCACCTGACTTTCTGATCCATTTTCCCAAGTAGCAGAAGTCATCCACGTGCTCAAGCAAGCCGTCCCTAGAGCTTATGCCCATACGATCTGTAATCGATTTTTCGCGCCTCCGTAGGCAAACATACAAAATACACTTCCTCAGGACTCTGATTTTAATAACGAAATAATTACAACATAATTATTCCCCCTTCCTCATCCAGTAGTAATATTCATCTCAGAAATATTCGACGCAATATTCATCACGTAACTAGTCATCAAAATATTCTTCTCAGAATATTATCCCATATCTCACATTACGACTTATTGCCCCAACCCAGACATCCTTAGTCGTGGCGGGCGTGTCAATCCTTGCCTGATCCGCCCAATACACTCCATCCAATGCACTATCCAGGGTCCATTGTTATCCAATACATCCCTTCCCTTACACCGGCCCCCAGCACGCAGCCTATGGCCGCCATCCAATAGCAGTAGGAAGTGATTGACAAGTTACCTTATAAACTCCATCCAGGCACCAATATTAATTGGACTGTATTATTGAGTAATTATATCTAATATTGTTCGAACGTGCACCAATATTAATTAGTCTATTATATTGAGTAATCATATTTTAACATGGTTTGAACGTAAAGTCTCTGCCCGGTTTCTAACAGGGTTCTCTAACATGGTTTGAACGTAAAGTCTCTGTAAAGTCTTCTATAGAAGTAAAAGTGTCTGAGTCTGTACTCCCAGATATTCCCATTGGCGATATCTCCTTTGCAGAAGTGAAAGCTGCTGCAAAGAGCATTAAGACCAATCGTGCCAGTGGAGTAGATGGTGTTCCCCCTGAGGTCTTTAAAATACCGGAGTGTTTAAAGCTCATCTATCCCATCATAGTAGACATGTACCGAACAACAAGAGTCCCACAAGAAATGAAAACAAATAAGTTGGTGCCAGTTCCCAAGAAGGGCAACCTAACACTCTATGGTTCTTTTCGGGGAATCTCATTGATCTCGATTGCTGCAAAGCTATACAATAGGATTCTATTAAATCGCATCAGGGATCCCATTGAGAGACTGCTCCGTGGAAATCAGAATGGGTTCCGTAAAGGTCGTGGGACCATGGAGCCCATTTTGGCACTTAGAAGGATAATTGAAGAGTTATCAAAAAAGAAAGACAGGCATCTGGCTGTTATCTTTGTTGACTTCTTCAAGGCCTTTGATTCAGTCTCTCGCTCACGTATGTTCAGCATACTTTCATTATATGGGATTCCTGATGAAATTATTGCAGCAATCAGATCAGTATACGATGGTTCGACAACATTTGTGTCTACTGTTGACGGTGACACAGAACCATTTGAAGTGTTATGGGGCGTCCTCCAAGGAGACACACTTGCACCATTCTTGTTCATTATTGTGGTTGACTATGTTCTACGCATGTCCTTAGATCATTATAATGATGATGGGGTGATGATAACTCCACCTACTGGCTCCAGAAGTCGAGGAAATCCTGCCAAGTACCTAACTGATCTAGACTTTGCTGATGACTTAGGAGTACTCTCAGAATCATTAGAGGGAGCCCAACGGCTCCTCAGCTCATTAGAACATGCTGCTTCTGGTGTTGGTCTTTTTATTAACTCCAGAAAGACCAAAATTCTGACAGTTAACTTTGAAAGTCCTCAGCAAGTCTCTGATCGGATGAGCATAAGCTCAAAGGATGGTATGCTTGAGCATGTGGACGACTTCTGTTACCTGGGATCATGGATCCGGAAGTCAGGTGAGGACCTTCGAATACGTAAGGGAAAGGCATGGGCAGCCTTGAATAGGCTTTCCAGGATTTGGAAGTCACCGAGAATTAATCGGAAACTTAAGGTCCGATTATTTAGAGCAGCAGTAGTTCCAGTACTCCTCTACGGGAGTCCATGCTGGGCTCTAACTTGCTCAGGTCAGGTCAGGTATTCTAGGTCATTGATCAAGAAAACTTGCCACCTCCATGCAGCATAAAGGAGGTGCCACCTGTAGCTGCATAGACCCCTTTTACTAGGGCAAATCTGGTCCTGTAACTAGGACCCCCTTCGTTCTGGGATAAGGACGCCCTTGGTCCTGGATTAAGGACCCATATACTTGGCTGCAGGGGTATATGGCCTGACCAGGCAGATGGTGATCTACCAATGGCTGGTCAGGAGTAGAGTGTTCTCATGTCCACTCTGAGAGCACTTCACTGCGACCTGCACCTGGCAGCAAGGGTACAGGGCATGACCCAGCAGATGAGCTGCAACAGCCAATGGTGGGTCATGTGCGCCAGAGTAGATATGGGTGATGGGCCTCATATCTGACTCCATTGCGACACCCACCCTGTGGAAAGGCAAACCAGGGTGTGGTATTTGCCCCGAGAGCTGACTCGGCAAAAAAGCACCCCCCAACCCCCACTATGGATTACATTAGCAATGCGGAGGTCCGGCCACTAGAGGCCAGTGGAATTACCGGACACAATCGGCCTCACAGGCGTCAGTTAACTCCTGACCGGCTGCCTGTCTCACCCCCTACTGGAGAGAGAGCAGTCAACAATTCTTTGAGTCACTTTCCTGATGACCTTTCTGGCCCAAACCCTGGGTCACCAGGGAGGCCAGATTGTGATGGGGAGAGGGATTCTGGAGTTGGAGGCTACTCTCATGTTCCACCCCGACCAACAAAGCCATTGGTGAATCTGAGGCAAGTCACTAGACTAGCCTCAGTAAACACCCTAACACTCGGGTCCCCAATGCGACAAGGTGAGCTGACTGCCTTGGCAGATAAGCTTTCTCTTAGCGCAGTGGGTGTTCAAGAGCACCGAATGCAGACTGGACAGACTGATGAGGTTCTGATTAAGGACATGGGGGGCGGTTGGCGACTCGCCCTCGCGTCAGCAGATGATAGCGGCAATGGTGGAATTGGTCTATTGATGAATCCAACTGCACATGCAGCATTGGACAAAATAGACCAAATCTCTAACCGCATCATCCGTTGCCACTTCTCATGTTCTGGAAGACTGGCTAAGAAGTTTCCTAAGGTGGTTCTGATTGTGTGCTACTCTCCAACTAGTGTTGCCCCTGTAGAGGAGGTGGAAAATTTCTACCACAATCTACAAGCAGCTACTGATGGAGTGGATCAGCATGCATTCTTAACATTCCTGGGAGACTTTAATGCAAGTCTGCATCAATCACCTACATCGCCCTGGGTCTATAGCAATAGTGTTAACCGAAATTCTGTCCATCTTCAGGATTTTATCTCTGGAAATGGATTGTTTTCGGCTGGAACCCAGTTCAAGAAGCGAACTGGAAAGCTATGGACTCATAGTGGACCCAGTGGTCACAAGTCCCAGATAGACCATATTCTGTTTCGTAGGAAATACAGGAGCTCTATAAAAGACTGTAATGCATTTACACTCCGACCCTTCTCCAGTGATCACCGCCTTATTGTGGCCAAGGTAAGACTTAGTCTGCGTGCTAGCAGAACAACGAAATCTGCCTTGCCGCGGCATGACTGGTCCTCTCTGTTGCAACAGCCAAGTGTGAGATCCAGCTTCACACTACAGCTGAGCAACAGGTATGAGGCTCTTGCCTCTGAGGCGGCAGATCACTGTGAGGGCTATACTGCCTTTACAGAAGCAGTTAAGTTAGCAGCTGCAGAAACAGTTCCTGTATACCCTCGAAACAGGAAAAGGGCCCCCTGGACTGACAACAAAATTCAAAAGTGCCGAAATGACCTTCATAAGGCGCAGAAAGAGTCCCGACTCAAACAGACTACAGCGGCCAAGAATGCAGTTAAGGCTGCATCTAGGTCCCTGAACAGGCAGTACTCTGTTAATCTACAGGAGCTAATAAACCAACAGGTTGATGCCATCAATGATGCTGACGACAGCAGGCAATCATCCCAGGCATGGAAATCGATCAATCTGCTTACTGGGCGGAAAAGCCAACCAACCACCAAGGTTAAGGCTGAATCACCAGCCGATCGCCTCAATGGTTGGAAAGCCCACTTTGAAAAGCTCCTCAATAATGACAGGGTATTGCCTGATAACTTTATAGAAGTAAAGGTGTCTGAGTCTGTACTCCCAGATATTCCCATTGGCGATATCTCCTTTGCAGAAGTGAAGGCTGCTGCAAAGAGCATTAAGACCAATCGTGCCAGTGGAGTAGATGGTGTTCCCCCTGAGGTCTTTAAAATACCTGAGTGTTTAAAGCTCATCTATCCCATCATAGTAGACATGTACCGTACAACAAGAGTCCCCCAAGAAATGAAAACAAATAAGTTGGTGCCAGTTCCCAAGAAGGGCAACCTAACACTCTATGGTTCTTTTCGGGGAATCTCATTGATCTCGATTGCT
The DNA here is from genome assembly GCA_032718475.1 of Nemertoderma westbladi. Classification (NCBI taxonomy): domain Eukaryota; kingdom Metazoa; phylum Xenacoelomorpha; order Nemertodermatida; family Nemertodermatidae; genus Nemertoderma; species Nemertoderma westbladi. The sequence continues at coordinate 16,794 of JAUCBJ010006947.1, read as the reverse complement.
GCAAAGCTATACAATAGGATTCTATTAAATCGCATCAGGGATCCCATTGAGAGACTGCTCCGTGGAAATCAGAATGGGTTCCGTAAAGGTCGTGGGACCATGGAGCCCATTTTGGCACTTAGAAGGATAATTGAAGAATTATCAAAAAAGAAAGACAGGCATCTGGCTGTTATCTTTGTTGACTTCTTCAAGGCCTTTGATTCAGTCTCTCGCTCACGTATGTTCAGCATACTTTCATTATATGGGATTCCTGATGAAATTATTGCAGCAATCAGATCAGTATACGATGGTTCGACAACATTTGTGTCTACTGTTGACGGTGACACAGAACCATTTGAAGTGTTATGGGGCGTCCTCCAAGGAGACACACTTGCCCCATTCTTATTCATTATTGTGGTTGACTATGTTCTACGCATGTCCTTAGATCATCATAATGATGATGGGGTGATGATAACTCCACCTACTGGCTCCAGAAGTCGAGGAAATCCTGCCAAGTACCTAACTGATCTAGACTTTGCTGATGACTTAGGAGTACTCTCAGAATCATTAGAGGGAGCCCAACGGCTCCTCAGCTCATTAGAACATGCTGCTTCTAGTGTTGGTCTTTTTATTAACTCCAGAAAGACCAAAATTCTGACAGTTAACTTTGAAAGTCCTCAGCAAGTCTGTGATCGGATGAGCATAAGCTCAAAGGATGGTATGCTTGAGCATGTCGACGACTTCTGTTACCTGGGATCATGGATCCGGAAGTCAGGTGAGGACCTTCGAATACGTAAGGGAAAGGCATGGGCAGCCTTGAATAGGCTTTCCAGGATTTGGAAGTCACCGAGAATTAATCGGAAACTTAAGGTCCGATTATTTAGAGCAGCAGTAGTTCCAGTACTCCTCTACGGGAGTCCATGCTGGGCTCTAACTGCTGAGGACACCAAATCTCTGGATGGCACATTCACAAGAATGCTACGCCGGGTTCATTGTGTCAAGTACAATGCACACATCTCCAACCAGACACTATATAACATTGGAGGTGTCTCATTGGTTCCCCCAAGCTTGACACTAGAACAAAATCGCCTCCGCTTTGCAGGACATTGCTTTCGCCGTGAGGACCAGCCAGTGCATAATCTTGTACTTTGGCAGCCTCATGGAGTGAATAAGCATGGTGGACAGCCCATGACTTTCTTGAGACGCATCTTAAAGGACACTAGCCTTAAAGATGCGGATGATCTAGCAAATGTCATGGGTGATAGGGAGTTGTGGCGGTGCAATTTTGTTGACAAGCCGGCACAGCATTCTTAAAAATGCAGCTGCAATGCAGCATGCCGATCCTAGTAGTAGTAGTAGCTAACTGCTGAGGACACCAAATCTCTGGATGGCACATTCACAAGAATGCTACGCCGGGTTCATTGTGTCAAGTACAATGCACACATCTCCAACCAGACACTATATAACATTGGAGGTGTCTCATTGGTTCCCCCAAGCTTGACACTAGAACAAAATCGCCTCCGCTTTGCAGGACATTGCTATCGCCGTGAGGACCAGCCATTGCATAATCTTGTACTTTGGCAACCTCATGGAGTGAATAAGCATGGTGGACAGCCCATGACTTTCTTGAGACGCATCTTAAAGGACACTGGCCTTAAAGATGCGGATGATCTAGCAAATGTCATGGGTGATAGGGAGTTGTGGCGGTGCAATTTTGTTGACAAGCCGGCACAGCATTCTTAAAAATGCAGCTGCAATGCAGCATGCCGATCCTAGTAGCTCTGCCCAGAAAGTCCACCCGCGCGCAGGTGATAGATAATTAGGGGTCAACTCCATATTGACCCCACATCAGGCTATAAATAGGGCCACATCGGGACAAAAATCAAGAGTCTTCACTCTGCCTCAGGCATAACTGTTGAGCCCTGCTCCTCAGTACAGCAGAGGTCTTGGCCTAGAAGTCAGCTCTGTTCTGAGTTGGGGCCGTCTTTGTTGCTGGATCGGACCTGCGAAAGGCTTTGCGATCGCCAGTAACGTAAGACGGTTCCGCCGTTGGTCTGAGTTCACCGGCTAGACTAGCCCGGAGCGCTTGTGTGCTCGCTATTGCCTACCAGGCAAAAGTGGCAGCGTCTCCACCGGCTCGGCTCTCCTGTCCACAGTAGTGCTGGTGCACTGTCCGCAGGCTATATGTTTATTTGAGGTTCGCCCAAATAAACCTCTGGTCTGAGAAAATTGCCGCTAACAATTTAAGTCCAATCAGTCCCACCCTGTTTGGACTCAGACGGTAACCTGGTGTTCTGCACTATCGCCAAGTTCCAATAGCGTGAAGCTGCACCAAGTTTATTACGATTTTATCCATGATTTTCTACAATCTATAGACTTTCCATTGCTTTTTAAGACCTTGACCTTTGTTCACAGCCTTAGATTTATTAAGACGTTTTCAAAACAATTGATTATTATTAGATTTTTTCCCTTTATTTGTATATTTTTTCCGGTGTATTTTTAGCAAAACAAAACGGCTAAAAATACGGTATATTTTCTCTGCTTATTTAGAGGCTATACTTTGGATCCTAACGGACCCAAAGCACCCCTCACCCGGTTTCTATCTTTTTCCTCATCCCAGAGGTTTTTCAACAGTGTTACAGTAAACTATTTCATTTATTTAGAAAGAAGAAATATACAGTATTATTTGGGAAGAACAGAAAATCACTAAGCGAAAGTGAGCACTACCTGGGACTTTTTGAGATTCAAAGCCGTTTTAGGAGCTTATCGTGCCAAGGAGCACGAGAAATCCATTACAGTAATAAACTTGTTGCGCTCCCCGCCAGAGCGCTCTATAAATTTATTTTATTGTTTGTGTTTTTTTCGGCCCAAGTGTAGGTCCCCCTGAGAGGCCTACACTACCGGTGTACGGTACTAAATTTAACTTACAAAAATTTGCGGAATTTGCAATTTGAAGAAGGCCCACTACAGCCACAGCGCGGTGTGTCAGTATCCACCGACGGGGTCTGGTGCAAGGAGGCTGATATTCTGATCCGCCACCTCACAGACCCTGGTGGGACGTCAGCAAGGGATGCGCTGCGGATACGTGGCCTAGCCTGCATCATCGGCGGTATCTGGAGAGACCCTGGTGGGACGTCAGCAAGGGAGCGCTGCGGATACGTGGCCTAGCCTGCATCATCGGCGGTATCTGGAGAGACCCTGGTGGGACGTCAGCAAGGGATGCGCTGCGGATACGTGGCCTAGCCTGCATCATCGGCGGTATCTGGAGAGACCCTGGTGGGACGTCAGCAAGGGATGCGCTGCGGATACGTGGCCTAGCCTGCATCATCGGCGGTATCTGGAGAGACCCTGGTGGGACGTCAGCAAGGGATGCGCTGCGGATACGTGGCCTAGCCTGCATCATCGGCGGTATCTGGAGAGACCCTGGTGGGACGTCAGCAAGGGATGCGCTGCGGATACGTGGCCTAGCCTGCATCATCGGCGGTATCTGGAGAGACCCTGGTGGGACGTCAGCAAGGGATGCGCTGCGGATACGTGGCCTAGCCTGCATCATCGGCGGTATCTGGAGAGACCCTGGTGGGACGTCAGCAAGGGATGCGCTGCGGATACGTGGCCTAGCCTGCATCATCGGCGGTATCTGGAGAGACCCTGGTGGGACGTCAGCAAGGGAGCGCTGCGGATACGTGGCCTAGCCTGCATCATCGGCGGTATCTGGAGAGACCCTGGTGGGACGTCAGCAAGGGATGCGCTGCGGATACGTGGCCTAGCCTGCATCATCGGCGGTATCTGGAGAGACCCTGGTGGGACGTCAGCAAGGGATGCGCTGCGGATACGTGGCCTAGCCTGCATCATCGGCGGTATCTGGAGACGACTTCAGTTTGCGCTACGGCGGTCAAAATGTCGATTTTTTCAGTATAATAAATTAATTTATCAATATTATAAATAATCTGCAGTGGTAATTTATACCTTATGCGTTTAATTTAATTATTATTGGTACAAATAAACACGGTAAAAGCAAACAAAATGATCACATTAAGAAAAGAGGAGAAACAACACAAAATATAAGTAACTTGAGTGAACAGTTAATTTATTATCGTCAATAGCACATTAATAATTACACTACAACTAATAAATTGTACCTTTCTATACCTGCACATGAAAATTGATATAATAATTAAGATTTGTACCGCAAATTAAAAATAAATATTACAGTCTTACTGTATAGTAATCATTTCCAACATAAAACCAACAGCTCAATAGGCGAGACAAAGGAGCAGCTTACAGTGTCACGTTTTTCTAACCAAAACAATAAATAATCAATAAATCACCTGTTATTTGCGTCGATTTTCCCATCAGATGGATGAATCTTGATTACATTTACTCCCAGCATAGGGCTGGTTTCAAAAAAGTAAAGAAAGGCCCGAACTCACGAAAATAGAGGGAGGCTGACCGCTTTCACCACCCGGGCAATATTATGTAATGCGTTCCAGAACCAGAGCAGTGCCCAATAAGTAGCAGCGGCCAAACTGCGGGAGGCAAGAACCTAACAATCGTAACTACATTACGGACGATATATATCATTATACGAGTGGACTGAACTTAATTAATATATTATATTTGCTACAGTTGACCTATTGGTATCATGTAGGGCAGCAGTGTGTAGGTCTATCTTTTATCCATCCCATCTATAGTATGTAAATATATTGTATGTACTTGTTATAACAATAGGCATTCTGCATGCACACATTACATAAGTTATATACTTATATACAATAAAAAAACGCATTAATTATATTGGTAAATAAAACAATTTCTTTTTCCACTAAATTAAATATTTTTTCACTAAATATTTTCTCACCAAAATAAACATAGGCTCCATTAAAATATTTTAATTATCACTAAAATGTATTTTTTTATCACCATAAATATAACTGTTACCTGTAGCATGTACTTGGTACCTGTAGTATTGAATTTCATTTCATTAAAAATAAGGTGCCGCTGTAACCTACTCCTTTCCCATATTTAGTGATAATTAATAGCTTCCAGTGATAATTAATAAATTTAAGGAAACTTAATATTTTAGTGATTTTCAAGGTAAAATAGAGTGAAAAATAATAGCTCGTAGCTCGATAAATGACTACCATAAAAAAACTAATAAATAGTAATAGTAGTAGTATAGTTAGTAGTAGTATAGTTAGTAGTAGTATAGTTAGTAGTAGTATAGTTAGTAGTAGTATAGTTAGTAGTAGTATAGTTAGTAGTAGTATAGTTAGTAGTAGTATAGTTAGTAGTAGTATAGTTAGTAGTAGTATAGTTAGTAGTAGTATAGTTAGTAGTAGTATAGTTAGTAGTAGTATAGTTAGTAGTAGTATAGTTAGTAGTAGTATAGTTAGTAGTAGCATAGTTAGTAGTAGCATAGTTAGTAGTAGTATAGTTAGTAGTAGTATAGTTAGTAGTAGTATAGTTAGTAGTAGTATAGTTAGTAGTAGTATAGTTAGTAGTAGTATAGTTAGTAGTAGTATAGTTAGTAGTAGTATAGTTAGTAGTAGTATAGTTAGTAGTAGTATAGTTAGTAGTAGTATAGTTAGTAGTAGTATAGTTAGTAGTAGTATAGTTAGTAGTAGTATAGTTAGTAGTAGTATAGTTAGTAGTAGTATAGTTAGTAGTAGTATAGTTAGTAGTAGTATAGTTAGTAGTAGTATAGTTAGTAGTAGTATAGTTAGTAGTAGTATAGTTAGTAGTAGTATAGTTAGTAGTAGTATAGTTAGTAGTAGTATAGTTAGTAGTAGTATAGTTAGTAGTAGTATAGTTAGTAGTAGTATAGTTAGTAGTAGTATAGTTAGTAGTAGCATAGTTAGTAGTAGCATAGTTAGTAGTAGTATAGTTAGTAGTAGTATAGTTAGTAGTAGTATAGTTAGTAGTAGTATAGTTAGTAGTAGTATAGTTAGTAGTAGTATAGTTAGTAGTAGTATAGTTAGTAGTAGTATAGTTAGTAGTAGTATAGTTAGTAGTAGTATAGTTAGTAGTAGTATAGTTAGTAGTAGTATAGTTAGTAGTAGTATAGTTAGTAGTAGTATAGTTAGTAGTAGTATAGTTAGTAGTAGTATAGTTAGTAGTAGTATAGTTAGTAGTAGTATAGTTAGTAGTAGTATAGTTAGTAGTAGTATAGTTAGTAGTAGTATAGTTAGTAGTAGTATAGTTAGTAGTAGTATAGTTAGTAGTAGTATAGTTAGTAGTAGTATAGTTAGTAGTAGTATAGTTAGTAGTAGTATAGTTAGTAGTAGTATAGTTAGTAGTAGTATAGTTAGTAGTAGTATAGTTAGTAGTAGTATAGTTAGTAGTAGTATAGTTAGTAGTAGCATAGTTAGTAGTAGCATAGTTAGTAGTAGTATAGTTAGTAGTAGTATAGTTAGTAGTAGTATAGTTAGTAGTAGTATAGTTAGTAGTAGTATAGTTAGTAGTAGTATAGTTAGTAGTAGTATAGTTAGTAGTAGTATAGTTAGTAGTAGTATAGTTAGTAGTAGTATAGTTAGTAGTAGTATAGTTAGTAGTAGTATAGTTAGTAGTAGTATAGTTAGTAGTAGTATAGTTAGTAGTAGTATAGTTAGTAGTAGTATAGTTAGTAGTAGTATAGTTAGTAGTAGTATAGTTAGTAGTAGTATAGTTAGTAGTAGTATAGTTAGTAGTAGTATAGTTAGTAGTAGTATAGTTAGTAGTAGTATAGTTAGTAGTAGTATAGTTAGTAGTAGTATAGTTAGTAGTAGTATAGTTAGTAGTAGTATAGTTAGTAGTAGTATAGTTAGTAGTAGTATAGTTAGTAGTAGTATAGTTAGTAGTAGTATAGTTAGTAGTAGTATAGTTAGTAGTAGTATAGTTAGTAGTAGTATAGTTAGTAGTAGTATAGTTAGTAGTAGTATAGTTAGTAGTAGTATAGTTAGTAGTAGTATAGTTAGTAGTAGTATGACTATAAAACTACAAACTATGTGTACAATCTGCATCTAAAAAAATCTCCGAATGTGCGCCTGTAAAATCTAATCTAATCTAATCTAAACTCACTCGCAGTCTCGAGTTGCTAGTTTTAGCTGGCGTTGGCGGTTCGGAAGATACAGGCCATTTAGGCGGGTCTTGTCTAGCCTTCCGACGCTCATAGAAAAAAATAATTCCCGCAAGAAAAATGGCTTCAATTACGATCCCTAGGAATGGCCAGAGCGGCGCCATTGAGCTCGAGACCCTCAAAACTATCTCAAAGTTAGGATCATCATCGGATGAAGAGGAGCCAAGACCCCCTGCACGACATCGGTAGGTGGTCCTGTGTTTGTACTCCACGTCTTTTATGAGTAGACTCATGTTGGCGAGGTTTGAGGCCGGCGATATATTATATTTAACCTTTGCGATCTTTTTATCGGCAGACGAGGGACTGATCTCGACCCAAACGTCGCCCTCTTTTTTGTCCCACTTGGGATCTCCCAAAGGGAATCCGAAGTACTCACAGAACAATTCAACATCTTGGCCTGGCGTTGTCCGATATGAGAAATGCATTTTCGTTAACGCGAATTGAACATCAGCTGTTACGGTAACCGTCGCCTTCACACTTTCTTGGTTATCCGCGCTCTCCATCTCACATTTGTATTTTCCAACATCGGAGAATTTAGGCTCGTTAATCGTTAAAGTTCCATTCGGGGATGTTCGGAAATGATGATCTTCAGGGTAGACTGTAGTACTGAGCAGTTGCACTCCATCGGGAGTTATCCATGTCACTTGATCTTCGGTGGATGCCTGTTTCAAGGGACACTCCAAGTGCATCGGTCCGTGTTTAGTATCCAGTGTGAAAGTAGTGTTACCTTCATTACCAACCTGTTCAGCACCACCGAGGTCTAGAACAAAAAAATAATATAGTTAGCCAATAACTTATTCATCCATGCCTCACGACAGCCTTCAAAACAGCACAATCAATAGCTATGCAGTAGCCGTAGTGATAAGGTTGTATGATTCCATATAATATATATGACTTCTGTTACTGTTGTGTGATGGAGTCTACGGCCACGCACCTAGGACGAGGAAGGCCTAATGCTTAATGTTGGTATGATGGACTGAGAACAATTTTAAAACATACGCCCCCAGGCGGGGCAATCTGGCATAGTTATATTTAATTATATGGTAAAAAATGTTTAAAATATTTACAAATATAAAACTAGTTGGCGGTGCTTGCGCATCGCGAAAGAAGCTCTCTAGCTTCAGACGACTGTTCAACTGTCCACCGCTTCGTTCAAGTTAAACTCAAAATAATGTATATACATCAATAATGAATATCACATAAACCTTTATTAAGTTCTTTAAGAATTAATGAACTGAAGGCGACATATAATTATTGACCTTTCAGTAAGTTTATTATAATATTAGAAGGCCGTTAGGACTTCTTACTGTAAGGACTGTACTGTTAGGACTTCTTACTGTAAGGACTGTACCGTTAGGACTTCTTACTGTAAGGACTGTACCGTTAGGACTTCTTACTGTAAGGACTGTACCGTTAGGACTTCTTACTGTAAGGACTGTACTGTTAGGACTTCTTACTGTAAGGACTGTACCGTTAGGACTTCTTACTGTGAGGACTGTACTGTTAGGACCTCTTACTGTAAGGACTGTACTGTTAGGACTTCTTACTGTAAGGACTGTACCGTTAGGACTTCTTACTGTAAGGACTGTACTGTTAGGACTTCTTACTGTAAGGACTGTACCGTTAGGACTTCTTACTGTAAGGACTGTACTGTTAGGACTTCTTACTGTAAGGACTGTACCGTTAGGACTTCTTACTGTAAGGACTGTACTGTTAGGACTTCTTACTGTAAGGACTGTACCGTTAGGACTTCTTACTGTAAGGACTGTACTGTTAGGACTTCTTACTGTAAGGACTGTACTGTTAGGACTTCTTACTGTAAGGACTGTACCGTTAGGACTTCTTACTGTAAGGACTGTACCGTTAGGACTTCTTACTGTAAGGACTGTACTGTTAGGACTTCTTACTATAAGGACTGTAATGTTAGGACTTCTTACTGTAAGGACTGTACTGTTAGGACTTCTTACTGTAAGGACTGTACCGTTAGGACTTCTTACTGTAAGGACTGTACTGTTAGGACTTCTTACTGTAAGGACTGTACTGTTAGGACTTCTTACTGTAAGGACTTCTTACTGTAAGGACTGTACTGCTAGGACTTCTTACTGTAAGGACTGTACTGTTAGGACTTCTTACTGTAAGGACTGTACTGTTAGGACTTCTTACTGTAAGGACTGTACTGTTAGGACTTCTTACTGTAAGGACTGTACTGTTAGGACTTCTTACTGTAAGGACTGTACTGTTAGGACTTCTTACTGTAAGGACTGTACCGTTAGGACTTCTTACTGTAAGGACTGTACTGTTAGGACTTCTTACTGTAAGGACTGTACTGTTAGGACTTCTTACTGTAAGGACTGTACTGTTAGGACTTCTTACTGTAAGGACTGTACTGTTAGGACTTCTTACTGTAAGGACTGTACTGTTAGGACTTCTTACTGTAAGGACTGTACTGTTAGGACTTCTTACTGTAAGGACTGTACTGTTAGGACTTCTTACTGTAAGGACTGTACTGTTAGGACTTCTTACTGTAAGGACTGTACTGTTAGGACTTCTTACTGTAAGGACTGTACTGTTAGGACTTCTTACTGTAAGGACTGTACTGTTAGGACTTCTTACTGTAAGGACTGTACTGTTAGGACTTCTTACTGTAAGGACTGTACTGTTAGGACTTCTTACTGTAAGGACTGTACTGTTAGGACTTCTTACTGTAAGGACTGTACCGTTAGGACTTCTTACTGTAAGGACTGTACTGTTAGGACTTCTTACTGTAAGGACTGTACTGTTAGGACTTCTTACTGTAAGGACTGTACCGTTAGGACTTCTTACTGTAAGGACTGTACTGTTGGACTTCTTACTGTAAGGACTGTACTGTTAGGACTTCTTACTGTAAGGACTGTACTGTTAGGACTTCTTACTGTAAGGACTGTACTGTTAGGACTTCTTACTGTAAGGACTGTACTGTTAGGACTTCTTACTGTAAGGACTGTACCGTTAGGACTTCTTACTGTAAGGACTGTACTGTTAGGACTTCTTACTGTAAGGACTGTACCGTTAGGACTTCTTACTGTAAGGACTGTACTGTTAGGACTTCTTACTGTAAGGACTGTACTGTTAGGACTTCTTACTGTAAGGACTGTACCGTTAGGACTTCTTACTGTAAGGACTGTACCGCTAGGACTTCTTACTGTAAGGACTGTACCGTTAGGACTTCTTACTGTAAGGACTGTACTGTTAGGACTTCTTACTGTAAGGACTGTACTGTTAGGACTTCTTACTGTAAGGACTGTACCGTTAGGACTTCTTACTGTAAGGACTGTACTGTTAGGACTTCTTACTGTAAGGACTGTACCGTTAGGACTTCTTACTGTAAGGACTGTACTGTTAGGACTTCTTACTGTAAGGACTGTACCGTTAGGACTTCTTACTGTAAGGACTGTACTGTTAGGACTTCTTACTGTAAGGACTGTACCGTTAGGACTTCTTACTGTAAGGACTGTACTGTTAGGACTTCTTACTGTAAGGACTGTACTGTTAGGACTTCTTACTGTAAGGACTGTACTGTTAGGACTTCTTACTGTAAGGACTGTACCGTTAGGACTTCTTACTGTAAGGACTGTACTGTTAGGACTTCTTACTGTAAGGACTGTACTGTTAGGACTTCTTACTGTAAGGACTGTACTGCTAGGACTTCTTACTGTAAGGACTGTACTGTTAGGACTTCTTACTGTAAGGACTGTACTGTTAGGACTTCTTACTGTAAGGACTGTACTGTTAGGACTTCTTACTGTAAGGACTGTACTGTTAGGACTTCTTACTGTAAGGAGTGTACTGTTAGGACTTCTTACTGTAAGGACTGTACTGTTAGGACTTCTTACTGTAAGGACTGTACTGTTAGGACTTCTTACTGTAAGGACTGTACTGTTAGGACTTCTTACTGTAAGGACTGTACTGTTAGGACTTCTTACTGTAAGGAGTGTACCGTTAGGACTTCTTACTGTAAGGACTGTACTGTTAGGACTTCTTACTGTAAGGACTGTACTGTTAGGACTTCTTACTGTAAGGACTGTACTGTTAGGACTTCTTACTGTAAGGACTGTACCGTTAGGACTTCTTACTGTAAGGACTGTACTGTTAGGACTTCTTACTGTAAGGACTGTACTGTTAGGACTTCTTACTGTAAGGACTGTACTGTTAGGACTTCTTACTGTAAGGACTGTACTGTTAGGACTTCTTACTGTAAGGACTGTACTGTTAGGACTTCTTACTGTAAGGACTGTACTGTTAGGACTTCTTACTGTAAGGACTGTACTGTTAGGACTTCTTACTGTAAGGACTGTACTGTTAGGACTTCTTACTGTAAGGACTGTACTGTTAGGACTTCTTACTGTAAGGACTGTACTGTTAGGACTTCTTACTGTAAGGACTGTACTGTTAGGACTTCTTACTGTAAGGACTGTACTGTTAGGACTTCTTACTGTAAGGACTGTACTGTTAGGACTTCTTACTGTAAGGACTGTACTGTTAGGACTTCTTACTGTAAGGACTGTACCGTTAGGACTTCTTACTGTAAGGACTGTACTGTTAGGACTTCTTACTGTAAGGATTGTACTGTTAGGACTTCTTACTGTAAGGACTGTACTGTTAGGACTTCTTACTGTAAGGACTGTACCGTTAGGACTTCTTACTGTAAGGACTGTACCGTTAGGACTTCTTACTGTAAGGACTGTACTGTTAGGACTTCTTACTGTAAGGACTGTACTGTTAGGACTTCTTACTGTAAGGACTGTACTGTTAGGACTTCTTAGTGTAAGGACTGTACCGTTAGGACTTCTTACTGTAAGGACTGTACCGTTAGGACTTCTTACTGTAAGGACTGTACTGTTAGGACTTCTTACTGTAAGGACTGTACTGTTAGGACTTCTTACTGTAAGGACTGTACTGTTAGGACTTCTTACTGTAAGGACTGTACCGTTAGGACTTCTTACTGTAAGGACTGTACCGTTAGGACTTCTTACTGTAAGGACTGTACTGTTAGGACTTCTTACTGTAAGGACTGTACTGTTAGGACTTCTTACTGTAAGGACTGTACTGTTAGGACTTCTTACTGTAAGGACTGTACCGTTAGGACTTCTTACTGTAAGGACTGTACCGTTAGGACTTCTTACTGTAAGGACTGTACCGTTAGGACTTCTTACTGTAAGGACTGTACTGCTAGGACTTCTTACTGTAAGGACTGTACTGTTAGGACTTCTTACTGTAAGACTGTACTGTTAGGACTTCTTACTTTTATTTTGTAATGTATTATCCCGCCAGCTGAATAGCTCTTCCCAGTGTGCCAACTAATGGTGTTGGTGGAACAGGAGTTTTATAGCCCCGGAAGACAATTAAAAGATAATTTAAACAACGGCCTATTGTGACGCCCTAAGTCGGCTTGCCACTACCTTAAGCAAACTAATGGTGTTGTCGCGTTTCGGCAACTGATAGTAGCGTTAGAGACGCGTTTTGGCAACTCATAGTCACGTTCCGGCAACATGGTAACAAGGTTATGTTTCGGCAACTGAGTGATGCATTTCGGCAACTCGTAGTTTCATTTCGGCAACTGATAGATGCGTTTCGGCAACTGATAGATGCGTTTCGGCAACTGTTAACAAGATGCGTTTCGGCAACTGATAGATGCGTTTCGGCAACTGATAGATGCGTTTCGGCAACTGATAGATGCGTTTCGGCAACTGTTAACAAGATGCGTTTCGGCAACTGATAGATGCGTTTCGGCAACTGATAGATGCGTTTCGGCAACTGTTAACAAGATGCGTTTCGGCAACTGATAGATGCGTTTCGGCAACTGATAGATGGGTTTCGGCAACTGATAGATGCGTTTCGGCAACTGATAGATGCGTTTCGGCAACTCGTAAACAAAGGCCAACTGGATACTGTATAGTCTACAGTATAGAGATAGATGGAATCTCAACGTCACCATCGCATTGCATTGACATAGGGCAGAGCAAATCAGTTTTATTTATTACCTTTGCCTCATTACGTTTCCCATTATTCATTTTATAGTTTATTATTGGTGTTTTGGGTGAATGAGTGGTTTCATATTATTATAATATTTTGTTGGGCACAGCTTTTGCAAAGTGCAAAGTGTGTGCAAAGGAATCCATGAGCTGTAGCTCTCGTAACTGAGAACTAAGGAATCCATGAGCTGTAGCTCTCGTAACTGAGAACTAAGGAATCCATGAGCTGTAGCTCTCGTAACTGAGAACTAAGGAATCCATGAGCTGTAGCTCTCGTAACTGAGAACTAAGGAATCCATGAGCTGTAGCTCTCGTAACTGAGAACTAAGGAATCCATGAGCTGTAGCTCTCGTAACTGAGAACTAAGGAATCCATGAGCTGTAGCTCTCGTAACTGAGAACTAAGGAATCCATGAGCTGTAGCTCTCGTAACTGAGAACTAAGGAATCCATCAGCTGTAGCTCTCGTAACTGAGAACTAAGGAATCCATGAGCTGTAGCTCTCGTAACTGAGAACTAAGGAATCCATGAGCTGTAGCTCTCGTAACTGAGAACTAAGGAATCCATGAGCTGTAGCTCTCGTAACTGAGAACCAAGGAATCCATGAGCTGTAGCTCTCGTAACTGAGAACTAAGGAATCCATGAGCTGTAGCTCTCGTAACTGAGAACTAAGGAATCCATCAGCTGTAGCTCTCGTAACTGAGAACTAAGGAATCCATGAGCTGTAGCTCTCGTAACTGAGAACTAAGGAATCCATGAGCTGTAGCTCTCGTAACTGAGAACTAAGGAATCCATGAGCTGTAGCTCTCGTAACTGAGAACCAAGGAATCCATGAGCTGTAGCTCTCGTAACTGAGAACTAAGGAATCCATCAGCTGTAGCTCTCGTAACTGAGAACTAAGGAATCCATGAGCTGTAGCTCTCGTAACAGAGAACTAAGGAATCCATGAGCTGTAGCTCTCGTAACTGAGAACTAAGGAATCCATGAGCTGTAGCTCTCGTAACTGAGAACCAAGGAATCCATCAGCTGTAGCTCTCGTAACTGAGAACTAAGGAATCCATGAGCTGTAGTTCTCGTAACTGAGAACTAAGGAATCCATCAGCTGTAGCTCTCGTAACTGAGAACTAAGGAATCCATGAGCTGTAGCTCTCGTAACTGAGAACTAAGGAATCCATGAGCTGTAGCTCTCGTAACTGAGAACTAAGGAATCCATGAGCTGTAGCTCTCGTAACTGAGAACTAAGGAATCCATCAGCTGTAGCTCTCGTAACTGAGAACTAAGGAATCCATGAGCTGTAGCTCTCGTAACTGAGAACTAAGGAATCCATGAGCTGTAGCTCTCGTAACTGAGAACTAAGGAATCCATCAGCTGTAGCTCTCGTAACTGAGAACTAAGGAATCCATCAGCTGTAGCTCTCGTAACTGAGAACTAAGGAATCCATCAGCTGTAGCTCTCGTAACTGAGAACTAAGGAATCCATCAGCTGTAGCTCTCGTAACTGAGAACTAAGGAATCCATGAGCTGTAGCTCTCGTAACTGAGAACTAAGGAATCAATCAGCTGTAGCTCTCGTAACTGAGAACTAAGGAATCCATCAGCTGTAGCTCTCGTAACTGAGAACTAAGGAATCCATGAGCTGTAGCTCTCGTAACTGAGAACTAAGGAATCCATCAGCTGTAGCTCTCGTAACTGAGAACTACGGAATCCATGAGCTGTAGCTCTCGTAACTGAGAACTAAGGAATCCATGAGCTGTAGCTCTCGTAACTGAGAACTAAGGAATCCATGAGCTGTAGCTCTCGTAACTGAGAACTAAGGAATCCATGAGCTGTAGCTCTCGTAACTGAGAACCAAGGAATCCATGAGCTGTAGTTCTCGTAACTGAGAACTAAGGAATCCATGAGCTGTAGCTCTCGTAACTGAGAACTAAGGAATCCATGAGCTGTAGCTCTCGTAACTGAGAACTAAGGAATCCATGAGCTGTAGCTCTCGTAACTGAGAACTAAGGAATCCATGAGCTGTAGCTCTCGTAACTGAGAACTAAGGAATCCATGAGCTGTAGCTCTCGTAACTGAGAACTAAGGAATCCATCAGCTGTAGCTCTCGTAACTGAGAACTAAGGAATCCATGAGCTGTAGCTCTCGTAACTGAGAACTAAGGAATCCATGAGCTGTAGCTCTCGTAACTGAGAACTAAGGAATCCATGAGCTGTAGCTCTCGTAACTGAGAACCAAGGAATCCATGAGCTGTAGTTCTCGTAACTGAGAACCAAGGAATCCATGAGCTGTAGCTCTTGTAACTGATAACCAAGGAATCCATGAGCTGTAGCTCTCGTAACTGAGAACTAAGGAATCCATGAGCTGTAGCTCTCGTAACTGAGAACTAAGGAATCCATGAGCTGTAGCTCTCGTAACTGAGAACCAAGGAATCCATGAGCTGTAGCTCTCGTAACTGAGAACTAAGGAATCCATCAGCTGTAGCTCTCGTAACTGAGAACTAAGGAATCCATGAGCTGTAGCTCTCGTAACTGAGAACTAAGGAATCCATGAGCTGTAGCTCTCGTAACTGAGAACTAAGGAATCCATGAGCTGTAGCTCTCGTAACTGAGAACCAAGGAATCCATGAGCTGTAGTTCTCGTAACTGAGAACCAAGGAATCCATGAGCTGTAGCTCTTGTAACTGATAACCAAGGAATCCATGAGCTGTAGCTCTCGTAACTGAGAACTAAGGAATCCATGAGCTGTAGCTCTCGTAACTGAGAACTAAGGAATCCATGAGCTGTAGCTCTCGTAACTGAGAACTAAGGAATCCATCAGCTGTAGCTCTCGTAACTGAGAACTAAGGAATCCATGAGCTGTAGCTCTCGTAACTGAGAACTAAGGAATCCATGAGCTGTAGCTCTCGTAACTGAGAACTAATAACTTCCCATTTAGGCCTATCATTCATTGATATATTTAATAAAGGTTCCACCGTGGTAGCTAAATGGCTAGCCAGGGCACATATCTGCCTTGCATCCTTAAGTGGCAGCTAAATGAGTACTGAGTTTCCTCTGGGGAGTTTAGTTTAGGGAGATTAATTCATACATATTTGTGAAAAGTCCCCGGATAGCAGCGCAAATTGACCGCAAGTGAGATAAACTTTCGTTTATTGTTTTGGTTAGAGAACATCACCACAGCAACCCGCCCTTTTCCATTAGTGCTGTAAAGGAAATTAATTTTATTTTCACTGTGCGCCAGTTACATACGTAACACGTCTCCGTTAACACCAGATAAGTAATATAATGTGCTGCGTCAAGTAAGTCCAATGAATAATTATTAAGACAAATAAGGTAAATGATATGTTAATTAAAGTAGATAATACCTCTTCTGTGCAAGGAGTCAGTGTTGTAGCGGTTGTCAGGTTTACGGGCGAATACAATCGGGTCTGACTGCTTCACCAAATTGGGTATAACAGAAACGCGAAAGGGGAATACATCTCCAGCCAAGCGGTCAACACATCGGTAATCCCCGTCGAATTTATGAGATGCATGTTCAACCTCGATATGATGGGCGTGTATGGTCGTGGAGTCGGAATCCTTTCCAGCTGCCTCGATAAGATGATATGACCTCGCACCGTAGTCTGCTACATGGTTGTGGTTTCCCAAACCATCAGCCTTCTCTATAACCACAACTTCCTTACCATTAATACTGCAACCCT